>NQII01000194.1:335581-355512 GCA_002778355.1 Clitarchus hookeri | reverse complement strand
CGAGTCAACAGATATCACTGATACTGCACAATTACTTATTTTTATTCGGATGGTCTTTGAAGATTTCTCGACGAAAGAAGAACTGCTAAGTAAGATTTCCTTAAAAGGAAAAACTCGTGGCCTCGATATATTCACGGTATTCAAAGCATATATTAGCAAGATTAAGCTACCTTTGTATAAACTCGTATCAATGACAACTGATATGGCTCCTNGGTATTCAAAGCATATATTAGCAAGATTAAGCTACCTTTGTATAAACTCGTATCAATGACAACTGATATGGCTCCTGCAATGACAGGTATTCATAATGGTTTTATTGCTCTTTGTCACAAAGACGAAGACTTTCCAGACTTCATTAGCTACCACTGCATAATTCATCAACAAGTATTGGCTAGTAAGAGACTAAACACAAGACAATTAATGGATATTTCTTTCAAGATTGTAAATTACATAAAAGGAAAATCTCTCCAAAGGCGGCTCTTTAAACAGCAATTAGATGAGAAGGAATCAGATTTGGCATTGCACACTGACGTAAGGTGGTTGAGTCGAAGCAAGTTTTTGCAAAGATTTCGAGATATATTGGACGAAATAATAAAATTTCTTGAAGAGAGGGGTGATGATTATCAGNCAAGTTTTTGCAAAGATTTCGAGATATATTGGACGAAATAATAAAATTTCTTGAAGAGAGGGGTGATGATTATCAGCAACTGCGTGATTTTTTTAGCAGATTTTACCAGAAAACTGAGCACATTAAATCTGGAACTACAAGGCAAGAATAAAACAGTAACAGAAATGATGAGTTCTATTGCAGCATTCCAAAGTCAAACAGCGTCTATAATAGTTGACATAGAAAAGAAAAAATTTCAACAATTTGTAAACATCAAGAATCATATGGAAAAACAACCTAACTACAATTTCATTCCTGACAAGTACATGGCAGAAATTAAGGCAGTGGTATCAGACTTCGAAATTTGCTTAAGTGATTTTAAAAAAATTGAGAAGTTGGTGGAATTCATCAGTTATCCGTTCAATAATTCCATGTATCATAGTGATATCTATGAAATGGCTAAAAAAATCGCAGATACATTTCAAATGGACCACATGATATTTCAAAACTAAATTATTACTCTGCGCTACGACATATTTCTAAAAGTAAGGTCATCCTCAGGTCTAAATTTATGGGCATTGGTTCCCAACGAGAAATATCCAAATTTGAAGAAATGTGTTGAACAACTGCATTCGTGCTTTGGTTCAACATATTTATGCGAATCAGCATTTTCCTACTTAAAACAAACAAAAAATAAGCACCGTTCTCGCTTGACAGACGCTCATACATTGGATTTTTTAAGGTTGGCAGATTTCCAACTACAAACCTGATTTTGCTAATCTAGAGGAAGATGCTCAGACGCAATGCTCACACTATAAATATGTAAGTAGTTACTAAGAATGATTTTGAGTTTTATGTTTTCCCTCTTAATAAAATAAAAAAAACTACATAATTGTATGCTGAACTATATCGTTTCATTTGAAATTTCAAGAAGTATGTAATTTGTAGATCGCACAGGGTTTCGTCAGTAAACAGTAGATCTTGGGGTCTAATCAAGTTGGCCACCCCTGGTCTAGACGCACTGGAGCGCTGTCGCGAGCCAGCAGACGTTTTATTGCAGACGTGGGAAAATGTTTCCTTCGCCACAAGACGGACGCCTGGGACGATGGACGCTCGCAACTCGCCTGCCCTCTTTACGTCTTTGTTTTATGTCTAAGTGCAGCGGACGTCAAGTTCCCGGAGAGTCGCAGACGCCGACCTACTTCACAGTCTGGTGCCCGCCTCCGTCTCGTCTTCAGTACGTGCACATGTAACGGTGGGTTCACAATCAAAATACGTAAGCACAGAGCTTAGGACGTAACAGTATAACATTTATACGACTAGAATTCTTGTGCACAATTGATTCACAATAGAATACCTATGCATTATTTTTAGCCAATGAAATTTTGCCACGAGTCTGTATTCAGTTGACGGTAATGGTACACATTGGATTTTAGCAACATATTGTGATATTATTTTGAAAAATTACAACAATTAAAAATATTTTGAACCTTTATATATACTATGCTTTTACAATAGTAAACATGTGGATGACGTTAAAAAAAATGTCTCCTTGCAAGCGGTTACCTTGTTCTTCCCTCTAAATTTATATTTTGAAACATTTCCTTATTTCTCCAGCATAACTGTTTCCCCATATAAAATAAATAACTTCGTTGGGAATGTTATACTATGCTCTGGTTGGCTGTTGCTCTAAGCGCTTGCACTANTCCAGCATAACTGTTTCCCCATCTTAAATAAATAACTTCGTTGGGAATGTTATACTATGCTCTGGTTGGCTGTTGCTCTAAGCGCTTGCACTATAAATGAAATATAACCGTTTCCTCTGTGCGCGATGTCACGAACTCTCATGCGCACGACCTGTTATGCGCAGTTGTGAATCAATAGGCTCGGAAACACAGCGGTCAATTCTTGCGCACGCGAGCCGTGTTCTGCGGTTACTGTTATGCTTTCAATATTGTGAACCACGCTGAATGCTGCGTTCGGTCCAGCCTCATGTGCTACCAAAAAGCCAGTTTAAAAACAATTAAAAACATTCACTCCACATCCCATTAACACCACAATTTATTTCGACTTTTTAAGAGTTGATTAAAGTTGCTTGAATTAAATTTAGTTTTACTACTCTCCACTACAACGCGAGCATTTAAATATGCATTTCGTTTATGCCTTCTTAAGTATTTCTGTATTTAATCCCAGTTTACATGGGGCCGTGGTGGTGTAGTGGTCAGACTTTTGCCTTCCACCTGGACGAAACGGGTTCGGATCGTGGCGGGGTCGCTCTAGGATTTTCGCACGTGGGAATCGTGGCGGACGATGTCGCTGGTCGACAGATTTTCTCGGGGATCACCCGTTTCCCCTGCCCTTGCATTCCGACGCCGCTTCACACTTGCCTCACTTCAGCCTCATCAGTTCTCAAGACTTCTATGTTAAGACCCACCCAAATCTCTCCACCTCATTCCACCCCAGTGTGCTTTACACTGCATGGCCCAGTAATATTCCCCGAGGGAAACTGATTCATAAATTCTCGTTTTATTAAAAAAGAGTGACGATACTGCGAACTAAAGCAGTCCGTTTGTTTGACCGCCGGATTCCGAAGTTGTGTTGTACGTCGTTGGCGAGTCAATATAGCGCTGGCGTGTACCTTCAGTGCGATTAACGGAGTTTGAGCGAGGGCCGTAAAGTGGCTCTCGCGTGGCCGGTTGGGCATTTCCGGAGAACTTGGCTACTTGTTGGATGAGTAGTATCAGCAGTGTATCGACGCAGGCACAGCTGTTCAGAGGAAATTGTATGTCCCTACATGTCTGGTTCCAAACAGCAGTGATATGCAAGCTCCGGGACCCTAAGTAGTATACATCAAGTGAACTCTGGACCATATTTCACATAGTTAAAGTATTTGCCTAAAAATAAAAATATCAAACCTTTTAAATTATTTTTAAATTATTTTTCAAACCATAAAAATTTTTTTTTTTTTTAACAATTAGTAGTTGGTATAAAATATCTTCACCTAAATAAATTCACAACAATTTTTGTTAAAACCATAAATAAATATACATAAAAATTTACAAATTAAAAATCATAAGAGCAATTACAAAAAAAATTACAAAATAAAGTAACAAATAAATGTAGAAATAAATTTACTAAAAATATCTACTTATTAAATTCAGCAACGGAGTAAAACGCGGCTATGAAATATATTTTTTATTTAATTGTTTTAGAAAATAATTTTAAGTAGTTAATAAAAATATTTTAATTTTGGTTGTTTAGATAAATATTATAATTATGTGAAAAGTGGCCCAGAGTTAACTTTATGTGTACTACTACCGTGGCATTGTGCAGATGGCTATATAGGAGACCACACAACAACAACAACAACAACAACAACAACAACAAGACTTAATACTGCTCCAGTCCCCGGCTTGTAGGCCATTGCTGAAGCTGCGACGCACTCTAAATACAAATAATTATACTTCGAGATCTTGGTTTGTCGAATCCAGCATAGCCTATTATGTTTTTTGGACTAAAACTAGTCCAAGCAAACCTCAGTTTCCGTGTATGCAAGCCCCTCCGTATACGGGAACAGCGTACCCTATATTTCTGCCCCCGCACCCAGCGCTCCCCNACCAATTCCTGGCGTATGGCTGAGATATTTCCGACGCCGATCCCCTTCGGTGTTACCATTAGATAGTTATGTTAATGTCCACTATCCACCGTCACTCCAGCGACTTATGACCCCATCCAGCCCGCCGAGACGCAGTCCCCCAGAGCAGTCCGCGCTCCCGCAACCCAGCAGGGGACACCGGCTTGTTAACACATTTTACACTGAGGTGACAACAGTCATGGGATAGCAATATGCAAATATATAGATGGCAGTAGTATCGCATACAAAATGTATAAATAGGCAGTGCATTGGTTGGGCTTTCATTTGTATTCAAGTGATTCATGTGAAAAGGTTTCTGACGTGATTATGGCCGCACGACGGGAATTAACAGATTTTGAACGCGGAATGGTAGTTGGAGCTCGATGCATGGGACATTCCTTTTCGGAAGTGGTTAGGGAATTCAACATTCCGAGATCCACAGTGTCAAGAGTGTGCCAAGAATACCCAATTTCAGGCATAACCTCCCACTATGGACAACGCAGTGGCCGATCGCCTGCACTTAATGACCGAGACCAACGACGTGTGCGCAGAATGGTCAGTGTTAACAGACAAGCAACACTGCGTGAAATAACCACAGGAATCAATGTGGGACGTACAACGGACGTGTCCGTTAGGACAGTGCGGCGAAATTTGACTTTACTGGGCTATGCCAGCAGACAATCGACTCGAGTGCCTTTACTAACACCACGACATCGCCTGCAGTGTATCTCCTGGGCTCGTGACCATATCGGCTGGACCCTAGACGACTGGAAAACCGTGGCTTTGTCAGATGAGTCCCGAATTCAGTTGGTAAGAGCTGATGGTAGGGTTCGAGTGTGGCGCAGACCCCACGAATCCATGGACACAAGTTGTCAACAAGGAACTGTGTAAGCTGGTGGTGTCTCCATAATGGCGTGGGCTGTTTTTACATGGAATGGACTGGGCCCTCTGGTCCAACTGAACCGATCATTGACTGGAAAGGATTATGTTCAGCTACTTGGAGACCACTTGCAGCTATTCATGGACTTCATGTACCCAAACAACGATGGACTGTTTATGGATGACAATGCGCCATGTCACCGGGCCACGTCTGTTCGCGATTGGTTTCAAGAAAATTCTGGATAATTCCAGGGAATGATTTTGCCACCAAGATCACCCGACATGAATCCCATTGAACATTTATGGGACATCGTCGAGAGGTCAGTTCGTGCACAGAATCCTGCACCGGCAACAATTTCGCAATTAGGGACGTCTATAGAGGCAGCATGGATTGACGATATTTCTGCCGGGGACTTCCAACGACTTGTTGAGTCCATGCCACGTCGAGTTGCTGCATTTCGCAGGCAAAAGGAGGTCCGACACGATATAAGGAGGTATTCCATGACTTTTGTCTCCTCAGTGTATAATAATAATAATTATTATTATACCATGCTGGTCTTTCGGCGATTGTGGCATTGCCGGGTGCGATTTTCAAACGCACTGCCCGCACGAGTTCATCCTCAGCCCGACCTCAGGCGGTCGGGGGTCGTCGGCGAACAGCCGAGATACAAACCCAATCTGGGCCCGCACCCCCGACACCCCGAACTGAGGGAACCTCTTGAGTTCCAAGGTCAGCCCGTGTTACTCCTTCCTTTCCTGCGACACATGTGGGTTCTCCGCCCGAGTGGGCTGATGTCCCAACCCCGGAGTGGTCCATTACCATTCGGATGAATTTCTTCTCGATGAAATCAGCTCTTGGGCCCCATCGGCCTGGCTGTAAAGGAATCTAACCGGTCCGCCAACAAGCACCACCCTCACGATCGCCCGCGGTTGCAGGTTTAGGGGACCGCACAGCAACCATGCTGTACTCCCCCCTCCCCAACCCAGCGAACTTCCTAAACTGTAATATAAGTTGTTTAAGCTATACATACCGACACTTGATTTTCGCAAAGAGAATTTCACGCAGTTACTTTTATTACAATTACTTCAATATCCTACGTACACGCGCGCAGTTTTCCTTTGCTTATTGGCCGCGTATTTTTTGGGACAAAACCTTACGGTATCTGACTGGACCGATCACAGTTAGCCTACCCCGCTACTGAACGTGATCTAAAGTGTTTTGAAATACCATCAGGAAGGAACGCTTTCCGCGAAAATCGGGTATCCATGCCTATGCTTCACGACACGTCAGGCTACAAACGTAGAAATGTTACGGCGCACAGTAGGGAACTTTGCTACTCATTTGACTGTTTCTTGAGCAAGTGTAGGAAATCTACTTTAGATGCAAAGGGATTTCACTTTCCCTGCTTTCTCTTGCGAGAATGTTCTTAGGTTTAAGAGGGCAAAGTGGAGGTAGCATCACACCAGGGACATGTAACACAACTCCTACAAGTACACAAGACTACAACTTGTTGACTTGTAGACATGTAGCGATAAGTTACACATGCTAACACAAGTTGAGAGACGAGACTTGTAAAAATTAGTACTAATTCTACAATTGTGGATGGATCGTGCACGATTAGTTGACGATTGTAGCAAGCGCACCTTCAAGATTTTGTAAATTTAGATAGTTTTGTTGCTTTGCTATTCAATGATGCTGTCCATTCGAGCCAGTGTTTGTTCTGGTGACAAACTGTAATATCTGCTAGTGCTGTTTTCAAAGAATCCAATTATTTTGTCGAAAACATTTTCAACGTTGTAGTACTTAGCCTGAATTTCTCTTTAAATTCAAAAGCGTAGACTACCTCAAACTTGCTTCTTGGCAAGCACCTGAACTGCTGTCTTGCACGTGCAGCGTTCTCTTCGTTGTCCACAAGCATCCGCATATTTCAATATTTTATACATCTACCATGACTGCAAAAAAAAATGTGAACCCGAATTGAAGTTCCAAAACATATGCACTTGTAAATAATGTCTTGTAGAAAATAGATAACAATGTCGGATTTTTCTGTAACACAAACATAAAGTTTGTAAGTTTGTGTTACGGAACTGGTTTACGAGGGTGGAGTTTCACTTGAAATTACATGTCCCACACTGGTAGCTATAAATAGGCTCGTGTTATGGAAAACATGCAAGTTTACAATTGTGATTACAATTTGTAGGACTTGTAGATGTGCCGAAGGCTCCAGGGTGTTGGGGGGGGGGAGATTATAATCATCGGCAAACGTTTACTTGGAACTGCACTGCAGTCGCAAGTGCCGCTTGATTCACTTCCAATCATACGCTACCGTCGTGCAGGTGGCTGCACTGGAGGCGTTCTCAGACCACTCGTCTCCCACCAAAGCGAGCCGGGTTCAATTCCCGACCGGGGTCGCCCGGGTTTCCACACACGTGAGACACACGACGGACGTTTTCCGTTGGCCGGGGAGTTTTCTCGGGGCGCTCCCGTATCCTTCTCCCTCGAATTCCGCCCCTGCTCCATCTTCACTGGCGTTCGGACATTACCGTTGGTGCCGACCGAAATCCTCTCGACTCGACGGAAGTTTTCCTCCATGTCCTGAGTTTCGCGTCAGTTAACACCAGCAGCATGCGGAAATGGTAACACGTTCATGTTTAATTTTGCCGACAGCTGATCATAAGTTATCCATACTCGTCGCTCCGTGTAATGCACCCAAGAGTTATCCTAACAAGGTAAGTGTTTATACGCACGTTTTATTCCAACCTGATAACAAAAGGCTTTTGGCTTTTTCCTGCGCCATGCGCAGAAGTTACGGAGGACAATCAGTTTTACGAATCAGAAAATTACTTCACTCGCATCAGATGCACGTGCACCGTGACAGAGGTTGGGAAAATATGATATACGAATGGGAACAACGCCCTTTCCAGTTAGCGCGATAGCGCATGCGAGAAACGCGATATCACACAAACGCCACACGCAACAGGTCTCACTGGCCGGCAGTCAGTCTGGCGTGTAGATTAAACACAGTCAATAACGTATGCATTCGCCATAGATCTGAGCTTAATGATTTGATTAACGGCTGGCACCAAAGCTATCAAATTATTGTTCATATTGCAGGGGACAACCATTAAAGTTATGACCAAAAGTTGCACTAATTGGCTGTGTTTATTGGCAAAATATTAACTCTTTTTATTTGTGTTTTCTGGCTTAAGGAAATTTATCGCAGTACGCGAATACCCGGAATTTAAAATCAAGGACAGTATATAAACTACTTCATACAGGATGATCCTGA
This sequence comes from Clitarchus hookeri, assembly GCA_002778355.1. NCBI lineage: Eukaryota > Metazoa > Arthropoda > Insecta > Phasmatodea > Phasmatidae > Clitarchus > Clitarchus hookeri. The sequence goes on along the minus strand of NQII01000194.1, from coordinate 347,102 downwards.
ACTATACACTGTAAAAAAAATATGTGTAAATTTACACATACAAATTTTTGGTAATTTTACATTTTGTACTAATTTTACATTTTGTACGTGCAATTTGTACAAACAACTACAGTAGGTGTAATTTAACAAATTGTAAAAATACGCATACAAAGTATGTGAATTAACATGACGCAGTTGTAAAAGAACATATACTGATTGTAAAATTGCTTAGTAAAACAGTGAAAAATGCACAGAAATTGTGTGATTACAATTACAGTGAATCTGCGATTTTACTTTTTGTATGTGAGAAAATACACATACACAGTGGTGAAATTACAACTGTGATGTTTGTGTATATTTACTTGCCGTGTAGAGAAAATACACGAATGTTGCAATTTATTTTCTGCTACATAGTAATAGTGATTTTACACCATTCTATGTAGAATTAGTTGTACAATGTATATGTTATTTTACTAATTTGTAGGATCAATTTACTTGGACGTAGATAAAACAGCATTGACGTATGTAGGTGTAAAATTACACCGATGTCAGTGGAAACACTGCTGCCACGTACATACAGTGTAAAATTACACCATTTATTTTACAGTGCAGGTACAAACGCTGTGAGGTGAATTCCCTATGCAAAATGAGATAGAAAACATTGTACGACCTGTATCCTACAGAAAAGGGGGTAGGTGCACTTGAAAATCGATATTTAAATTGGTTTTAGTTAAAAATAATAAAACCAACTTTACACGAAAGAACAATTGCGTGAATACTGTTGCCTTCTTGAATCGAGATTTGAAATCCGCGAATGGTTGTTGGGTAATATCATCCCCACTCATTGAGAAAATAAGGGGTGCCGTGTTATCATCCAATAAATGTGTTTAACCCTTGGGTGTTCATCGCTTTAATGACGTCATAAACGCGTGTATTTTAAATTTACAAAAAAGTTGCATTAATGTAACTCTCTCAGGCGAACGGTTTTCCAAGAAACGGAGTTTGTAAGGGTACCTGGCACGCAACCAACTGCGCCCTTATTGACCTCCAACTTCATTACAAAATCATTCATCGGCGGGGCGGAGATCGGCGCACACGATCAAAGGCGTGTGCTAAGTATACATTTCAGCCGCGGTGTGGATCCGTAAGCCAAGATCTTCCCTGGATGTTACTGAGTCTCGTACGCCACATTCTTCAAAGTTCCTCCCAAAAAAAAAGTAGTCGAGGAGTGTGAGATCTGGTGACCGTGCCGGCACTGCTCTGTCAATTCAGCGATTTGAATGTGTGAAATCCTGGTGATCACGCATATTTTTTGTCAAAGTGCGTTGGAGCTTTCTTGTGTTGCAGCCATGCGATGAGCTGTAATGCTTTGACGTCCCGTAGTGCCAAACCATGCGTTTGCGGACAAGGGTTCCTTGTCGTGAAATGTTCAGTTCGTTGTCCCGTATCACATACTGCGCGTTGTTGGTGTTATTTGTTTAACATCCGATATACGTCCCTTCGCGACACAGGGATAGTCGTGTTTTAACATGGCGCAGGCATTCTAATGCGACCTTTTAACTGATAATACGTAAAAAGGTCCAATTCCCTGCATAATTAAAGATCTGGCCTACTGAGAGTGACGATTAAGGGTCTTCTCGGGATGCTCCGTTGCGATTCCTACAATTTTCAGATTTGAATGTTGATCTGCTGCATGACAATTACTTTCTCGGTACGTCCTCCCAACCGCTAGTTAGGTATGTTTTTATCCGCGATCTTACTTGCAGTGGGAGGCGAGTAGTCTGACCACCACACCACCGCGGGGACCTGCGCTTGTGTAACATGGTATTACACTGAGTGCGTTCAAATACGGCGTGTTTGTCTCTTTGGTGTGATATTCAATACTTGGTTAAGCTCCGTTTTGCTTGAGGCGGAGGAATATCCTGGAAGTATAACTTTAGCAGGGCTTCAGGAAAGTAGCCGTGAATGGACTATATAAGAACTCGGCACGTGATGGGTGATGTTGGAACCACGAGAGGAATGTCGAGAGCTAAGCTAAAAAGGGGGGGGGGCAGGGTTAGGAAGTACACAAGCAGGCGAGCGTGCCGCGGCGTTCGCCAGGCCGTAGCAAGGTGGTGTGGAGAACTGGTGTCGTGGCCGCTAGATGGCAGGCACGAGCAGTTACATATCTTATCTGCGGCCTGTGTGAGGAGGCATTGTCCCCGCCCCATCAGCCGGTTTATCTGTGGCTGGCTGGGCTCTCCGTGTCAACAGCGACACAGCTGCAGCCGCGCCAACAACAGAATCCCTTCTCGTAACCAGTCCTGCACCTCCGCGGCTGCACACGCGTCAGCCCTGCTTACCATAAATAAACCGTACGTACTTCTCTCCCGGTGGGGGGCCGCGGTGGCTGAGCGGTTAGCCTGCTCGTCTCTCCACCGAGGCGAACCGGGCTCAATCCCCGGCCGGGTCACTCCCGGATTTTCGCATGGGGGGATTCGTGCCGGACGATGCCGCTGGTCGGCGGGTTTTCTCGGGGATCTCCCGTTTCCCCCCACCCCTTCATTCCGGCACTGCTCCATACCTCAATCACCTTCATCGGTTCTCAAGACATAACTGTTAAGAGCCGCCCAAATATCTTCACTCTTCACTCACTCTCTACCCCGCTTTATATCATTCCGCCAGATGTGAAATTAAAGGCCCGTGCGACAATTGAAATACCTAGGTAGGTATCGGCTGTTCTCGGTAAACTTATCACTTTGGGAAGCCCGACTTTAAGATCTCTCGGCATGCACATTGTGTATCCTTCCGCCATATGTATCGGTGGCTGGAAAAAACGTTGCATGTTTCGTTTTTGATCAAAATGGATTTCAGTGAAGAAAATATTCTGCGTAACTCGCTGGATCAAACCGTGTTCTTGGTTAGTTTTTAAACGAGTCCCTTAATAACATTCAAGTCGTCAGAAGGACGTGACTCACGTGATCCTTCGTAAGTAAACGCCTCGCATTGACCACACTGCGGAGGATCTTCTAGTTCTCCCGGAAAGTAAGAAGAGGGAATTGTTAATCACCAATACCTTTGAGTGAATATGACCGCTGATGATCCTGTCGCATCCTATGGAAGGGAATCACTAACCGAACGTGGGTCTTATGTATCAGTCTGTGTTTTTCCTGCCTATCCACCTGAGATTGATTTCAACGAATTACCACGTTTGTGTTCAGCACCACAGCCTATTTCGAAGGAGAAGTAGAAAGACTCCATGGTCATGCCATAGCACCTAACCAAAGGTGAAGATCGGGAGTTCTATGAAAATATTCCGAGTGCATGAAAAACTTTATTTCAGTTCATTTCAAATTAATTTCAATTTAATTCAATTCCGTTAAAAATTACATATGATTCATTATATTTTGAGTTTACATTATTTATGTCACTTGCAAGTTTATATCGCTTAATTTGTACATTAAAATGTATTCAACAAATCTTAAGTGAAAATATTTAATGTACATTCCTGTGGTGAAATGGTGTATGTTACTGTGGAAAAACGTTGTATGCTACATTTTCATACAAATCAGGGCGAATTTTCTGTGTTTGCAATAGAACTGCTCTCCTGTAAAGATTACATTTTCCTAAAATACAACGTTTTTCCAGCCGCCCAGACATATGTGAACTTGTCCTTGCCGCGAGACTGATCACTTTATTCGTACGTCGGTCAAGTGAAACTGTAAAAATAAAAAGTAAATATTTGACAAATTTGCTCGTTTTTACAATTGCATGCATTAAAAAACAGAAAATAAAATGAATACTGTAATTTCAAGTATTTACAAACGTTTTCCCAATTCCACGTCAAAACGTGGAAATACTTAATCTCCGTCGTTACCAAAATCACTGGGCACATACCAGTCGCTGTGACCGTTGAAATACACGCACGTTAGGAGCAGTGACATTTTTCAAAGGTTGATTTCTAAGGTGCTCATTTTACCGGGAAGGTGCTCATTTTACCGGGAAAACCCTATAAGTAAGTATGGCTTAGCGTCTCGTTAACAGCGAGGTTAGTAGAAACGGAGCAGGTCTCCCAGAGAAGAAGGAACAGGGCAGGAATCTGGCATGGGCTATATAGTAAGGAACTACCCCATGTGTTGGCCTGGAGTTATTTATGGAAACTATGGAAAACCGAAATCAGGAAGGCTGGACCGGGATTCGAACCCACCTCCTTCCAAATGAAGTCTGAACAGGAAAATCGAATTTCAAAATGCTTTCCGTTGAAAATATCAGAAACTACTTGGATTTAGCAACAATGGTTTGAATAACGGAACTCTTACACCTCTGAAAACGCGGTATGTCATACCATAGCCCCTCGTGGTGAAAATTGTGGTTGACATCTTATTTTCCGATGAAACTTTGCAACCCTAAGGTGAATGCGAATTTTTGAAGAGTGAGTGTGTGAGTGAGTGAAGAGACTTGTGTGGCTCTTAACATCGAGGTTTTGAGAGCCTATGATGGTGATTGATGTGAGTATGGAGCATCACCGGAATTCGATGGCGGGGGAAACGGGATATCCCCGAGAAAATCCGCCGACCAGCGGCATCGTCCGGCACGATTCCCGCTTGCGAAAATCCGGGAGTGACCCGGCCAGGGATTGAACCCGGTTCGCCTTGATGGGAGGCCAGCAGTCTAACCGCTCAGAAACAATAGCCCAAATTTTTTAAGACATTTGGTGAATCAGCATGTGTAAATTAAAAAAAATGTTCGACTTGTAAGAACATCCCTCTCAACACAGAATGTCTGTTGCCCGACCGGTAGACAATACACTAATAAACGAGAATACATTTTAAGTTAGGAATTTGTGAGGGCGCACAGCTCCCTTAAAAATAACTTTAGGGGAAAATTGTACACACATTTTTTTTTATATTTCCGTGAGGAATTACCAACCAGAGTTTTCCGGTGTTATTAAAAAAACCACTGCTGTAAAAATAATGAAACCGGATGTTTTCGTTTGCTGGTCAGTAGGTTTTAACTTCCATATAAGAACTTTTTGCCAATTTTTTATTTGAATTTTATTTCGTGTAACTTTCTCAACTTGTTATACATTTTAAACTCGTATTTTTTGTAGACCTCTCGTTAGTAGAGTTGCAATCATGGTCGTGACGAATACAGCATAAATATTTTGTAGTTATTTTCACAAACCACGTGCTAAAACAAACACACAAACAGAATAAGAATAATTGGAGTCAAATGTATGTATAGCTTCGTGATTGGAAATGCACATATATAAAAGTGAATTTGACGTGAGTAGTAATACTGTTGAAGTGGATTCTGATTGGCTGCGCACAGATTTTTGCACAAAAAAAATAAACATTCGCTAACTTTCTACGCATTGGCATTGTTTATGGGCATTGTTACGCTTGGCCATAGCAAGCACCTCCTTACAGAAGGCATTCAGTTTTTACTGTTACTGAAATGGCTATGGTTACGTCGGTCGTAGCACGGCTTTAACATTGTCATTAACCCTCTCACGTCGTTCAAGCGGCGATCCACTGTTCCTGCGGAACTGTTCGGAATGTCAATTAGTTGCCAATGTGTTAATGCTTACTCTTGCGTGCTCGAAACAAACAAAAGCTAAATAAAATAGATGCAGCGAGCGTACATTTTAAGATTACACTTCAAATACGACGTTAAGCCATTGTTACGAATTAACTTTTAAGTCAATTCATATCTGAAAGGGGTTATTGGCGTAGCTAAATAATGAGTCATGATTAGGTAGAAAACAACAGTATAAGATGGGGTTTATTGAACATAAGGATTATACAATAACTATTTACGTGACTATTGATCGGGGGAGCTTAAATGGAACACCAATATGCTAATTAATTATGATAAGTTTTATTATCGCACGGCACTATTATTATAATCTAATTGGAAAGTCCCCACCTGGTTCATGTTGCCGGATGCTGATTCTAGGAGGCTGTTAACGACGGCCGGACACACCCATATCCACGTCATCTTGACCCACTGCCCCAACGACAAAAGCCGCCGCTCCCAGTGTTACGCTGGCCTATATCGAGCGCGTTGTTTAATATTTTCGGCCCCGTTTACTGGCCGGTGGAGGGGGTTTCTGCAACTGCCTTTCGCAAAGTATTACTGCAATCACGCTCGTGCCCTGGTTCAATGATTGAAGGTGTGTTCAGGCAGGCCGTCCAGCTAAGGCCCGACCACTTCATGACACTATGTAAATTTTACGCTCAAATAAAGTAAAAAAAGCAACCTCTTTCCTTACGGCGCAGCGCTACGAACTTTGCTGGCAGCATGTAACCAAAGTTCGCGTTAAACATATGCGGTAAGGAAAATTGACTTATCCTAAGGTTGATTTTAAAAGTGCTTGCTTTACCGCGAACAATGCCTAATCGTACTTTGAACACTGAATGCATTAAACAGTACATGCGTGTCCAGATTTTCTTTTAAATGAAGTTGCCTGCCTGGAGTGATCATCCATTTTCGAGAAACAGTTTCAGCTGTTCATGATTAACACAGCGCATCTAAAAACAACCTTTGAAAAATGTCACTACCCCTACCTGCGTATATTTTAACTGGTGCAATGACTAGCACGCGCACAGTAAAGTTGGCAATGACGGAAGGAATGTAGTTCCAATATTAACATTGAATTAATACTTGTGACTGATCACAAAGAATTACGAGAACCTTCAAGCAGATTTAACAACATTATATTAATATAAAGGCACAATAGTGCTGAACCATTAGCAAACAACGAAAAAAATTCTACTTTATCTCACTACCATAGGTAAACTTTAGCTAACTCTATTACAAATAGCAAAAATTATTACAAACCATACAATTCATTAAAAAACACAACTAGTTTTTGCAGCATCAAAAAGCTTTGATGTATGCAAATTATTGACGGGCTGCAATACAAGCAGCATAAATATGAATTACAATGATAAAAGATTTAATTACCAAACAGTATTTTAAATACGTACTTCTTTCCCAATTACAGTAGAAAGGAGGGCAACCACCATAGCCCATCAGAGCCTACAATCCCACAAAAAAAACTATTTAAAATGTCCAATAAAGCAAGTTACGGTGAGAAGCAGTGTTGTGAGACCCTCCAGACCATTACAAAACCATTGCACGAAGACACAATAGAACATTAAAATAACGCCTTAACGATGAAGTCGTAAAAACGAATATAAACATTAAAAATTAACGAACTTGGGCGGCGCACAAAGACAAGACAATAACGACACGTTAAAAACAATAGGCACAGCAGACGCCTCACCATAGTTAAACCGAAACCAAATTTAGAAGGGAGGCCAAAACCAAATTTAGAAAAGGATAGCACTGCTGCACCCCCAAGCAAGCTACACACACATGCCACACGGAATTACAAAAACATTCAAAACCCTACCGCAAAAACACTGACGTTTGCGACGAATCGCCGTTAAAGTGCCCCATCGCTCTCGATCAATGACAGGCGAAGTCGTCAGCTTGAATCGTTGCCGTTGAATTTGGCTCAGCTGGACAAAGAAGTGCAGGCGATCCAAGTTCAACAATTGGCGAGGGAGTAGGTGTCAGAATTAAGCAGCACACAAGAAGGAGAAGGCCGGGCCCAGGCGTGCAAGGCCTTGATCAACTACCACTGCCAATCATAAATTGATGCGCGTGCGTGGGGTACGGGAGAAGGAAGGGCGGGAGAATAAGGAGGTCGAAGGAGGGGATCCAAGCCGAGCAAAGAGTATACCACAGACCTTAGATATAGAGAGCGCTGACAAACATAACGCCGCGGAGCTGACGGCACAAAATGTTACATACACAGTTGCGATTACTGAAATGATTCATATTTTTTAAAAGCATGTAATTGTAAAATATTTTCTTTTCTAATCATTTTACAGTTTCACTTGACTGACGGGTGAGCAAAATGGTCAAGCCCATGGCAATGTTAATTATACACACGATGGAAGAGTACGCAATGTGCATGCAAATAGATCTAAAGCTGGGTTATCAAAAGTGATCAGTTTATTGTAAACAGCTTACAGCAAGACGACAGTTGTAAGTGCATCGTGTCCTCTGGCGAAAGAAGGCACCGAAATTCACGCAGGACTTTCGTCGAGCTGACAATGAGCAATGAGGCTTTTAAATCAAGCGGAACTGACAAAAAAAATTCGCTTTTAGTTAATGAAATTTACCTTCGATGCCCAAAAGTACAACCATAATAAACTTTTAAAAATAAAAAAATAAAATTACTTATCATATTTAATATACTAAATAAAATTTAGTTTTGTTAATTACGTAGTAGATTTTTAAGGCCAAATTTGGACAATAACTGTGTTTTACAACCATAATAATCAAAATAATCCAACAGCATAATGCTACATAAGTATAACGGTTAATAAGATACCTTGCCCAACTGATGACAGGACACGGAAATTGCAAGCACAAGTATGTCAAGTGGACGATTCTGTTCAGCATGCACTGCACGAAAGTGGCAAGATAGAGGATCTGAGGATCACTGCACAGAGGCAGATAATGGAATATGGAATTGAAACTATGAACCGACACATGGCCATGAAGCGGAGCAGTTCTGCACGAATCCTCGAGGTCTTCGCCCACGAGGAGGAAAGAAGACTCGAAGAGTTCGAGGTATGGATATAAGATCAAGTCCTACATGTGGATGGGGAACTGCACAGTGCAGATACTTCTTACGTTAGTGAAGGATGACGAGTGTAACGAAGGGAACACAGACAGTAGATGGTCGTTTATCTGGCGACCGGTCATTTACATCAGACTGTACAAAAATTGCACAAGCTATCAGCGGTATCAACGGAATATAAATAGAAGCCAACAGATAGAACATCAGCTTAAGTGCAGAAGTACAAGAAATGGGGACGACAGCAATATCGTCATATCAGATATGGGACTTCAAGAGACTACCTAGGCTCTAAAGTCAGCAGTTCCTGCAATATCAATGGGATATTTATGGAAGTAAGTGAGCCTGGAAGATGGACAACTGGTCTTCAACCTCGAAGATGAACCGACTGTCGGAACAGTGACGGAAGAGCCTGTTTCTGTGTATGTGCCTAAGCAAAAATTCACGATGGAGGACATGGAAGCCATGAACATAGAGTTTGAGCTCAAGTTAAGAGTGGTGAAGCTCGAAGATACGACTCTGTAGTCAGAAGCAATGGCTACTCTGATACGGAACATGGAAGGTGGTCAACATGTTACATTCCCGTATCCTGAATACAAAGACCGGATGGTGCTTGAAACTAACAATGTCACAATGAACATTGAATAACTCACGAACCTTATGAAATTGGTTCATGAGAGGAATTTAATTTAGAACGTTGTAAGACGGAGACCATAAAGACCTACGGCCGAAATTACTTTGACCACACAAAGCTATTCACAAGGTAAAAAGTGGTGCACAACTAAGAAAACAGCGCAAAGGAGGTTTGACAGAGACAATACCAGATATGGAAATCGTAACCTCCTCGCAGGGCGATAAGGGGGGAGTGGATAATGATGGTCAAATGCGTTCTCTGGAAGCGCCTTACCGAAGCATCCCCAATAACAGAAAATTCCCTGTGATCCATTCTTCATTAGCTCGGGTAAGCTCTTGAACAGCAACAGGGATGAGTTTATTCAAAATGGTCAGCAGAGGTTTTTACATGAGAATAGGAGAAAACCTTGAGAACAGGGTGAAAATATCGCACAACAGGCACGAAGACAAGACCAGAAGAGGAGAAAGTGCCGTGCACTGACATACTCATCAGAGCGGGAGGAAGGAGGGTGTGCCGGCCATTGGGCCGTAAACACCTGATTGAATTTCCGTATTTTTCTGAAGAATTTTCTGGTGATTTACTGTCTAGTTTCTCCCAGTGTGACTCGGGGTGCGTCGAACTTTCCAGGCCAAGGACAGCAAGTATAAAAGTGCGACTGGCCTTCGAGCCGGGAGTTGATGAGTAGCTGGAGTTTTGGTGATAGACAACGGGAGAGAGAAACGAGCGGCGAGAAAAGTGACCAGCTGGAGGAAAATCTGCGACTGCGAACATCGGCGTAGCGAATAGCGATTGGCAGGCTGGAATATTGGACTGGATGCATGAGTGAAAGACATTACAAATGATGACAACAGACAGACTGAGTATGTGTTAATGATGAGTATGAGTTAATTGACTATAACCAAACAGAGACATTAAGAAGGACGTTAATTAGAGTTAGAATGTACATTAAATATTGGGCTCACTGAGAAATAAAAAGAGTAATGTGGAGAAAGATAGATCAATGCTGTAAATAATAACTGTGTGAATATATTAGAATAGAAATATAGTTATTTTATTTTTATTAAGAACTACATCCCTCACGAACTCGGATACGCCCCTCAGGCGACTTGTAACGGTATTTTACGTACACGTCCTATGTTAAAAAATATGTTTATAAACATTTATATGCCAGTGGTCAGGTTAGCCGAGGTTGCTAAGGCATATCGCTTACGTGCAACGATTCTGGGTTTGTAACTTTATCGTGCTCCATATTTTTATGATAACCTAAACTCTTTATTGAACGTACAGCAATACGAATCTTTGCTTGCACCAACTAGATATTAAGGCAACCAAACACGAATAAAAAAATTATTTGATTTCAGCAACAAAATACTTAATTGCCCATACAAAAAATAATTTGGCTGCGCCAAAAAAAACTTTGTTTTTTTCAACAAAAACACTTTTCTCTTAGTGCGTGGGACGCCACATCATCGATGTCATTAGAGCGAAAGGGGGGTTCTACATGCTGCTAGGCAGGTATAGTCCATTCAAGGTTACTTCCAACTTTTCTAAACCTCTGATGAAGTTCTACTCCCCGGATATTACTCCGCCTCATGCAAACAAACCTTAATCGAGTCTAAAAAATTACACCAAAGGGACAGCGCACCGAATTCGTGCGCACTCAGTGTAATAATATTTTGTATAAGAACTCTTTCCTACTAGGCAATGATAACACACATATTTTCTCCCTGTTATTATTTATTTTAATCCTAAATTAAATGTTATAATTTATAAATAAAATATAAGCAAAAGTTCAATTTAATAAAAAATAAGGTATTTTATGTTAACACAAGGACGACACGCTTGTGATATGACATATTTAGTAAACAACCAAACACGTCATACATGGCGTGATTTTTCAAAAGGTTTTATTTAAAAAGAGTAAAAAAACCACGAATATATTATATGTAACTAATCTGTCAGTATGGACCACCCTGTGAACGTTACACCGCTGTTTCCGTCCTGGTACACCACGTGTAGGTCTGATTTTTAAAGACTTATTCACGTCGAAACTAAAAGTAAATGACGCGGAAGATAGCCGCAGTCAGCAGGGAGCCAACTCGCACCACTCCTCGCGGATCATGTGTGCGCACTTTTCGGCGATCATGACGGCGGTGGCGAGGGCCCCGGCGCCTATAGGAGCCGGCGCCACGGAGACGTCGGCGACGCGCAGCCCCGTCACACCGTGCACCCTCAGCCGGGGGTCGACGACGGCGGCGGGGTCGGAGCTA
>NQII01000194.1:298209-335335 GCA_002778355.1 Clitarchus hookeri | reverse complement strand
CGCGTCGAGCAGCTCCCAGGACCGACTCAGGTTCACGATGAGCTTGGCCGCCTCGACGGCCCTCGCCACGTCGTCCTCGTCCTCCAGGTAGCCGGAGCGGATGCTGGGCACGGACAGCGGGTCAGCAGACGCCAGGGAGACAGTCGCTCGGCTACGAGGCCTTAGTAACACCGGGGACACCCCCAGCTGGTCGTAGTAGCATGGTATGCTCGCTGACGAGTCGCCGGAGGGGCAGTTCGGGTCGTCCATCGTCACCGTCGCCACGTCCGTTGACGCCAGCTCCGTCGACATCGAGATCTGGACGTCTGGCGGATCTCCGTCCGCCTTCGCGCGGCTGGACCTCGTGAACGCGACGAGCTGCGACGGGCCGGGCGTCGCGAGGGGACCCTTACCCTTGACGTACTTGCTCAGATCCAAGAAGAAGCCCTGCAGCTGGTCCGGAACTTGCACGGCTGATCCCTTCAACTGGAACTTGACGAGACGTATTTCCGGCGCGTCGTACACGTTCCTCCCCACCATCGAGTCTTGCACCACCGGGATGTTGAATTTTTTGAGTGTTTCACTAGGCCCCACGCCGGATAACATGAGCAGCTGTGCCGAGCCGACGACGCCAGCTGTCAGAATGACCTCCTTATTGGCGTAAACCCTTACGGGCCTGCCGACGTTCACCCCAGAAATGTACTCCACGCCAACCGCCTGCCGGGTGTTCGTGTCGAACAGTACTTTAGTCACTCTGGAGTGTAATTTAACTGTGAGGTTCGGCCTGCCCTTCTGCAGGAAGGCGCGGCAGGCGCTGATCCAACGCCCGTTCTTCTGGGTGGCGTGCACCCGCATCATGCCCTCCTGGTTCTCGCCGTTCACGTCGACGTACTTGAACCCCGCCGAGGATAGCGCAGCCTCCAGCGTCTTGACGTTGAGATCCTCGTACGGGAACTTGTTGACCGGGAGCGGGCCGTCCGTGCCGTGGTAGCCGGACGTCCTCGCCGTGTAGCCGCNGGCGAGAGTCACCGACGTCCGGGGTGACGGGTCTGCCGCGCCGCGCGCCGCCCACCAGGTACCTCGCGAGCGTGTAGTACAGCAGCGGCACGGTCAAGTTGCACGCCGGAACTGGCTCTGGTCGGTGCGACAGTAGCGTCAGGAAGGCCTTCATCTCCTGCGACTGCAACATCGACACGACACGCAACTGAAACTACTCCCCTCCAAGACAAGTGTGCACACACTCTTACAAATCTCTGTACATTAACGGAAACTTTTACGGAGCTGTCAAGTTATTTTACGAAAAGGCAATACGTAATGACGAATAACGGAAATGAGCCACGTAAATATAAAATACGGAAGCTTTTCGTATTGTTACGGCTTCGACTTGAGACGCGAACAATGCCGATGATACCTGAAGCGTATAAAATCACATCTTCGCAGTACTACTTCGTGTAAAATAGTAGTAGGTGAGTGGCAAACCACTCATGGTGTGCCAATTCGTTGATACTTCTTTTAAATTCCGCTGCAGGACGAAGCCTTCTGTATACACAGTGAAATACGGACACAACAAAAATAAAACTATTTACTCTTAATCTCGTTTCATAAACAGAAAATAAAACAAACTAGCTAACGCTCTAACAAGACTTGAAAACTAAGAGAGGCGTGTTTGTCACTTCCGTGTAAAATCCATATTTACGAAATACAGTACTTCGTGTAAAGGTGCGATAGTTGAGTGCCCATACAGCACACAGATATCCAAAGAATATCTCATGGATGTCCCCACGGACGTTCTGGATATTCANTAGTTGAGTGCCCATACAGCACACAGATATCCAAAGAATATCTCATGGATGTCCCCACGGACGTTCTGGATATTCAGGGACATCCAGGAATAGCAAAGTTGCATCCAAAAGACAGCCAAAATATATCCAAATATCCGCCCAATATCCACATAAGGATATAGATATTGTGTATATCCTATAGACATCTTTAGATTTAAACATCTAACGGATATCCAGGAAGTGGTACGAACTGATATCTACTACTAGATATCCAACGGATATCCAGAAGAGATTCACTTTATGACTTAGACGACTTTAAGATATTGTGGATGTAATTGAGATATCCAGTGAATATCCTGTGCTATATGGGTGGTTCCAGTTATTGAGTGTTAATTTGTTGATTCGTGTTACAATCCCACTACACGACAAAATATTTAAATAATGTTTAATTTCTCGGTTATACATAGTAAAACACATTACGAAGAAAAATGATTTTTCTTAACCCTGTTTGTAAAACTGAAATAAAAGAACAAACTCGCAAGAACTCTAACATGACTGAGAGGTGTAATACATCATTCTGCATGTGTCCATTATTTCCAATAATTCTTGTAAAAGCGTGGTAGGTGGTTGGACTGTCAATTGTTTTTCCGAGTTAAAATCAAGCTACCGGGAAATTTTTTTAAATCTTTTACAGTCATTTTTATACACTGTGAAATACCCACATAACGAAAGTAAAACGTATTTTTGTTACCCCTTTTTTTAAGAGAATATTAAAAAAACCAAACTTCCAAGTTATTGAAAATAACGGAGAGTCGTGATTTCTGGAAGATGTCTGAATAATTTGTGTAACCGGAACTTTCCGTAACTATACGGACACTTTCTCTAACAGTGTACGAAAATACGTGAACACTACGCAAGATCACACAGTCTCCCTCCGTTCCCTTTATGCGTACCTTACGCCTTTTGGAAGGGGTTCAAACGCTTGGTCGTAGATGGCCAATGTAGTCATGTCATTTTCGCGTAGTTTGAGGATTATTCATGGGATTGGTTACACATTTCCGCATAGGCAGATGCACAGCCACAGCTGGGGCAGCGGTGCCTGAGCGGTTAGCCAGCTCGCCTCCCACCAAGGCGAACCGAGTTCAATCCCCGACCGGGTCACTCCCGGATTTTCGCAAGTGGGAATCGTGCCGGATGATGCCGCTGGTCGGCAGGTTTTCTCGGGAATCTCCCATTTCCGCCCGCCCTTTCATTTCCGGAGCTGCTCCATACTCACCCAAATATCTTCACTCACTCACTCGCCTGCTACTATACGGCTAACCTGGCTCGATTCCCGACCGGGCCGCCATCATAATTTTCGAACGTAGGGGATTTGGCGGGTGTTGCTTTCCAGCTACCTGCCTGCACTTAAAAAAAAATCACCGTTACTACGCTACTGTAAGTAAAACTATCTGATAGATCTGCATCACGGTCAGGTGTGACAGGTGCACAATGTTTGTTTTCCAGCTTTCTGCTTTCATCACACACCAAAATACGTAAACTGCATGTCGAAAGTAACGCCACCTTGCTCTCTTTCAATCGCCTATATTTCCCCTAACTCACCCTAAAGCTAACAGTAGAGTCGGACGTCCAAGGTAGTGGTTGGATCTGATTGCGTCTCAGGACTGATTCTCGTACGCCGAGGAATGCAGGAAATATTCTAACTACAGGGCAAGTGCATCGCGGCTTATCTTGGATTGTGCAAGCATGGCCGCGATTGGGACCACCAATATCCCCCATGCTTACTGGCTAACCTATTCTGAGAAGGGTTAGAAGGAGGGACCAGCAGACACACCGTACAACCCCATGGAATGAAAATATTGTGAAACTGTATGCGAATTGCGAAGTACAAAAATAGTTCCACTAGCATGGAAATGGGGAATGATAACCTTCACTTAAAAACTTGTTTGAAAGGCCGAAGAAAACGTTTAATAGGGGATTAATTTTTCCATTTGTTCGAGCCGGTGTTTACTCGCCTGCTCACTCGGTATTGTGACACGCCATCGCAGGTTCGCGAATGATCAAGCATTTTTTGTGTGCCAACCTCAACTAGCTTATCTACAGTATTACCATCGGCGGCTACGAAATTTATTTCTGTGCATCAGCATGGTTAAACACGACTTTCTAAAACTGCTGTCTTTTCAATCATGCTACTTGCGCACGACTGAAACTACGATAGGAAACTGTACTGAACCTCGCTACAAATTTTCTACCAATAAAATGATAGGGTCGCCGCTTAAAAGTCCCATAGGTGCGCGCGCAGCACAACGAGAACAGTGGACGCCAGTTCAGAGCCCTGCGCGTAGCGGTGATGGCGTACTTGATATGAGTGTCACTGTCGCCCTTATCGCTCTCGCGCTTCTGAGAATCAAACACGATAGTATATATCCAGGTAGACTACCGCCTTAAGAGGACTNACCCTTATCGCTCTCGCGCTTCTGAGAATCAAACACGATAGTATATATCCAGGTAGACTACCGCCTTAAGAGGACTATGAACAAAAACATTTTCTGTGAAATAGTTTTTTTTTTCTCGCGAATACGCTTATCTCGGTAAATAAATGTTCTGCAAATACCAATTTTTGCCAGAAAAGGTAGAAAACAGTTATCATGTAGGTCCCTTTTTTTNGGTAAATAAATGTTCTGCAAATACCAATTTTTGCCAGAAAAGGTAGAAAACAGTTATCATGTAGGTCCCTTTTTTTTCAGTTTTATCGTATTAAGTGTATTCATTGAGAAAAAAAATTCGTGTAAATGGTCAAATTTCGAAATTTTTAGATTGCCTATGCAGTTTCCTTGAGCGGCAAGAGAAAANAAAAAAATTCGTGTAAATGGTCAAATTTCGAAATTTTTAGATTGCCTATGCAGTTTCCTTGAGCGGCAAGAGAAAAGCACGATTGTACGGACGTAGCCTAGTCTGTGGGCTTCCATTGCGTGTAATGAAGTCCCACTGTTACAGATCTTATCTGCACAGTACAGCGTGTTGACAGAAACACTGCACGTTTTGCATGTAGGGTCGACGAGGCGCTAGGGATGCGTGTTGGTGTCACCCGTATCGTTCCCTCGCTTCTTGACCTTGAACTAGCAGCTGAATAGTCCCCTTACGCTTCACACCGTTTGCATTCTTCGTTTCCGCGTCATAATTTCGGATTCAGAGTAATTACTGGCAATGCACGATAGCAGAAAATTAACATTTTACGAGTTGTTCAATATTTTTGTGCTGAAATTTAAATATGTATTATCTGCTAGTTGTAAAACGTCGAGAACATATTGATGTTTTATGAATANATTTTTGTGCTGAAATTTAAATATGTATTATCTGCTAGTTGTAAAACGTCGAGAACATATTGATGTTTTATGAATAAGTTAATGGATTTTTTGCAAGCAGGAAGTAACACACAGTGTTTTTAAATTAGATGCAAAAGTATTAAACAATTATTAAATTGTAAATTTTCTGTAATCAGACATTTTCAATGACACCTTTTAAACAGAAATTGTGACGCAAAAACCAAGAATTTCTGCAGTGATAGACTGGGGGGTGGGGGGAGCCGAACATTAAGGGGGCCGCCTGCCTGGCGCTTTAACTGCGTTGCAACGTGTTGGGAAATCCGTAATCCGGTTTTTTACAAAAATATTTCATCTGTGCATAATGTGCTAATTTACGAAAAGAAAAAACATTTCAGAAGAGAATGGAATGTCAATTCAAAGACGTTACGCACACTATAAATATTATTTCTAAGCCCTACAACATGGCTAAAAACGGCCTTTTTGAACTGCCGTATCTCAAAATACACTAACAGGGTACAAGCAAAACTTAGATGTAATACTGCATTGAAATTTGGTACAGAATTTCCACGAGTAAAATTAAATGGTCACCACTTAAGTTCGATAGAAAAAAAATGTCCAAGGGAAAGGTTACACACCATTTCGGTGCGTTGCACCAAGCGGCGATGTGGCAGTTGATGCGCGTGCCATTGTGGCCCTTATCGCTCCCTTTATTCAGTAGGGACTAGCTCTAGCCAGGCAGCGCCCTTAATGGCACTGGCAGCTGCGATACTTTAATATGAAATCACATGTTAAGGAAATTTCGCGTCAGAGCGTTAATTTTAAAGATATATTTTTCAAACAAAATTTATTCTTCGCAATTTTTTTAGGAGAATTTCCCTACAGCGGAGATGCTTCCATAACATGTATAGCATGCTTGCAAAGAATTTTTAAAATTTATGTTTTACAAAAACGTACATACTGTCTATCTATACTGAAAATATACGCTCGTAGGGATCTTCTCCTAAACATTAGTGCAGAATACGTTTTGTTTGAAACACCTATCATTAAAATTAAGGCACCTAGGAGAAATTTCCTTAACATGGGANTAGTTGAGTGCCCATACAGCACACAGATATCCAAAGAATATCTCATGGATGTCCCCACGGACGTTCTGGATATTCAAGGACATCCAGGAATAGCAAAGTTGCATCCAAAAGACAGCCAAAATATATCCAAATGTCCGCCCAATATCCACATAAGGATATAGATATTGTGTATATCTTATAGACATCTTTAGATTTAAACATCTAACGGATATCCAGGAAGTGGTACGAACTGATATCTACTACTAGATATCCAACGGATATCCAGAAGAGATTCACTTTATGACTTAGACGACTTTAAGATATTGTGGATGTAATTGAGATATCCAGTGGATATCCTGTGCTATATGGGTGGTTCCAGTTATTGAGTGTTAATTTGTTGATTCGTGTTACAATCCCACTACACGACAAAATATTTAAATAATGTTTAATTTCTCGGTTATACACAGTAAAACACATTACGAAGAAAAATGATTTTTCTTAACCCTGTTTGTAAAACTGAAATAAAAGAACAAACTCGCAAGAACTCTAACATGACTGAGAGGTGTAATACATCATTCTGCATGTGTCCATTATTTCCAATAATTCTTGTAAAAGCGTGGTAGGTGGTTGGACTGTCAATTGTTTTTCCGAGTTAAAATCAAGCTACCGGGAAATTTTTTTAAATCTTTTACAGTCATTTTTATACACTGTGAAATACCCACATAACGAAAGTAAAACGTATTTTTGTTACCCATTTTTTTAAGAGAATATTAAAAAAACCAAACTTGCAAGTTATTGAAAATAACGGAGAGTCGTGATTTCTGAAAGATGTCTGAATAATTTGTGTAACCGGAACTTTCCGTAACTATACGGACACTTTCTCTAACAGTGTACGAAAATACGTGAACACTACGCAAGATCACACAGTCTCCCTCCGTTCCCTTTATGCGTACCTTACGCCTTTTGGAAGGGGTTCAAACGCTTGGTCGTAGATGGCCAATGTAGTCATGTCATTTCCGCGTAGTTTGAGGATTATTCATGGGATTGGTTCCACATTTCCGCATAGGCAGATGCACAGCCACAGCTGGGGCAGCGGTGCCTGAGCGGTTAGCCAGCTCGCCTCCCACCAAGGCGAACCGAGTTCAATCCCCGACCGGGTCACTCCTGGATTTTCGCAAGTGGGAATCGTGCCGGATGATGCCGCTGGTCGGCAAGTTTTCTCGGGAATCTCCCATTTCCGCCCGCCCTTTCATTTCCGGAGCTGCTCCATACTCACCCAAATATCTTCACTCACTCACTCGCCTGCTACTATACGGCTAACCTGGCTCGATTCCCGACCGGGCCGCCATCATAATTTTCGAACGTAGGGGATTTGGCGGGTGTTGCTTTCCAGCTACCTGCCTGCACTTAAAAAAAAATCACCGTTACTACGCTACTGTAAGTAAAACTATCTGATAGATCTGCATCACGGTCAGGTGTGACAGGTGCACAATGTTTGTTTTCCAGCTTTCTGCTTTCATCACACACCAAAATACGTAAACTGCATGTCGAAAGTAACGCCACCTTGCTCTCTTTCAATCGCCTATATTTCCCCTAACTCACCCTAAAGCTAACAGTAGAGTCGGACGTCCAAGGTAGTGGTTGGATCTGATTGCGTCTCAGGACTGATTCTCGTACGCCGAGGAATGCAGGAAATATTCTAACTACAGGGCAAGTGCATCGCGGCTTATCTTGGATTGTGCAAGCATGGCCGCGATTGGGACNCCGCCATCATAATTTTCGAACGTAGGGGATTTGGCGGGTGTTGCTTTCCAGCTACCTGCCTGCACTTAAAAAAAAAATCACCGTTACTACGCTATTGTACGTAAAACTATCTGATAGATCTGTATCACGGTCAGGTGTGACAGGTGCACAATGTTTGTTTTCCAGCTTTCTGCTTTCATCACACACCAAAATACGTAAACTGCATGTCGAAAGTACGTCATCTTGCTCTCTTTCAATCGCCTATATTTCCCCTAACTCACCCTATAGCTAACAGTAGAGTCGGACGTCCAAGGTAGTGGTTGGATCTGATTGCGTCTCAGGACTGATCCTCGTACGCCGAGGAATACAGGAAATATTCTAACTACAGGGCAAGTGCATCGCGGCTTATCTTGGATTGTGCAAGCATGGCCGCGATTGGGACNGCAGGAAATATTCTAACTACAGGGCAAGTGCATCGCGGCTTATCTTGGATTGTGCAAGCATGGCCGCGATTGGGACCACCAATATCCCCCATGCTTACTGGCTAACCTATTCTGAGAAGGGTTAGAAGGAGGGACCAGCAGACACACCGTACAACCCCATGGAATGAAAATATTGTGAAACTGTATGCGAATTGCGAAGTACAAAAATAGTTCCACTAGCATGGAAATGGGGAATGATAACCTTCACTTAAAAACTTGTTTGAAAGGCCGAAGAAAACGTTTAATAGGGGATTAATTTTTCCATTTGTTCGAGCCGGTGTTTACTCGCCTGCTCACTCGGTATTGTGACACGCCATCGCAGGTTCGCGAATGATCAAGCATTTTTTGTGTGCCAACCTCAACTAGCTTATCTACAGTATTACCATCGGCGGCTACGAAATTTATTTCTGTGCATCAGCATGGTTAAACACGACTTTCTAAAACTGCTGTCTTTTCAATCATGCTACTTGCGCACGACTGAAACTACGATAGGAAACTGTACTGAACCTCGCTACAAATTTTCTACCAATAAAATGATAGGGTCGCCGCTTAAAAGTCCCATAGGTGCGCGCGCAGCACAACGAGAACAGTGGACGCCAGTTCAGAGCCCTGCGCGTAGCGGTGATGGCGTACTTGATATGCGTGTCACTGTCACCCTTATCGCTCTCGCGCTTCTGAGAATCAAACACGATAGTATATATCCAGGTAGACTACCGCCTTAAGAGGACTATGAACAAAAACATTTTCTGTGAAATAGTTTTTTTTTTCTCGCGAATACGCTTATCTCGGTAAATAAATGTTCTGCAAATACCAATTTTTGCCAGAAAAGGTAGAAAACAGTTATCATGTAGGTCCCTTTTTTTCAGTTTTATCGTATTAAGTGTATTCATTGAGAAAAAAATTCGTGTAAATGGTCAAATTTCGAAATTTTTAGATTGCCTATGCAGTTTCCTTGAGCGGCAAGAGAAAAGCACGATTGTACGGACGTAGCCTAGTCTGTGGGCTTCCATTGCGTGTAATGAAGTCCCACTGTTACAGATCTTATCTGCACAGTACAGCGTGTTGACAGAAACACTGCACGTTTTGCATGTAGGGTTGACGAGGCGCTAGGGATGCGTGTTGGTGTCACCCGTATCGTTCCCTCGCTTCTTGACCTTGAACTAGCAGCTGAATAGTCCCCTTACGCTTCACACCGTTTGCATTCTTCGTTTCCGCGTCATAATTTCGGATTCAGAGTAATTACTGGCAATGCACGATAGCAGAAAATTAACATTTTACGAGTTGTTCAATATTTTTGTGCTGAAATTTAAATATGTATTATCTGCTAGTTGTAAAACGTCGAGAACATATTGATGTTTTATGAATACGTTAATGGATTTTTTGCAAGCAGGAAGTAACACACAGTGTAAATTAGATGCAAAAGTATTAAACAATTATTAAATTGTAAATTTTCTGTAATCAGACATTTTCAATGACACCTTTTAAACAGAAATTGTGACGCAAAAACCAAGAATTTCTGCAGTGATAGACTGGGGGGTGGGGGGAGCCGAACATTAAGGGGGCCGCCTGCCTGGCGCTTTAACTGCGTTGCAACGTGTTGGGAAATCCGTAATCCGGTTTTTTACAAAAATATTTCATCTGTGCATAATGTGCTAATTTACGAAAAGAAAAAACATTTCAGAAGAGAATGGAATGTCAATTCAAAGACGTTACGCACACTATAAATATTATTTCTAAGCCCTACAACATGGCTAAAAACGGCCTTTTTGAACTGCCGTATCTCAAAATACACTAACAGGGTACAAGCAAAACTTAGATGTAATACTGCATTGAAATTTGGTACAGAATTTCCACGAGTAAAATTAAATGGTCACCACTTAAGTTCGATAGAAAAAAAATGTCCAAGGGAAAGGTTACACACCATTTCGGTGCGTTGCACCAAGCGGCGATGTGGCACTTGATGCGCGTGCCATTGTGGCCCTTATCGCTCCCTTTATTCAGTAGGAACTGGCTCTAACCAGGCAGCGCCCTTAATGGTACTGGCAGCTGCGATACTTTAATATGAAATCACATGTTAAGGAAATTTCGCGTCAGAGCGTTAATTTTAAAGATATATTTTTCAAACAAAATGTATTCTTCGCAATTTTTTTAGGAGAAGTTCCCTACAGCGGAGATGCTTCCATAACATGTATAGCATGCTTGCAAAGAATTTTTAAAATTTATGTTTTACAAAAACGTACATACTGCCTATCTATACTGAAAATATACGCTCGTAGGGATCTTCTCCTAAACATCAGTGCAGAATACGTTTTGTTTGAAACACCTATCATTAAAATTAAGGCACCTAGGAGAAATTTCCTTAACATGGGANTAGTGCAGAATACGTTTTGTTTGAAACACCTATCATTAAAATTAAGGCACCTAGGAGAAATTTCCTTAACATGGGATTTCCTATTTAAATTTCGCAGCTGCCAGCCTTTAGGTTACATCTGCCACGATTTGGCGCGGATAGTTTAACAGCTTGCTTGGCGGTGTGCAGAACGCAACCTTGTTGGCAACCACGCTAAACAGGTTGCCTAGCTAGTAGGCGTTCACCCCACCACATTGGTGCTGCACTTTTCAAAGACGTACCAACTTGATTTACCAGTACAGTGAGGAAACTTTGCTCCCTACCTTTTCTTCGTCAATTCTTTCCTTAATTGTGTAACAAGTTAGATACACCCTACACATAAACTGATGCTATCTGATTGTTCTACTCTCACGGAAAAAATCGACACCTCATAACATTCGTTATAATAATTCAAGATAAAGCGCAGATGATCAATACGGTGGAAATTTTATTAATTTCATTTGTGTCTTGGTGATCTGTAGTACAAGATAGAGTTCTAGCTTCTTGTGCTCTAAAAGTACTGTAAAAGAGCAGGGAGATCTGGGTATGAAGCGAGATACAGATGGAAACTAAGTGGGGAATGAAAGCGGGAATGCCTCGAGAAAACCCACCGATCAACGCCCGCCTCGTTTCCTATGTCAACAGCGAGGTCATGACAGACGGAGCAAGTTGCTCAGAGAAGCAGGAATGAGTAAGGAAATAATCTGCCGTGGTCCTTATTAAGGATCCATCCCTGCATAAGGCTAGAGCGATTTTGGGAAATCATGGAAAACCGAAAACAAGAAGGGNGTCCTTATTAAGGATCCATCCCTGCATAAGGCTAGAGCGATTTTGGGAAATCATGGAAAACCGAAAACAAGAAGGGTCCTTCCGAATGCTAGTCCAAAGGTGTATCACTACCCCACCTGGTTCAGTTCAGGCACGTAACAGTTCTGGCTTGACCCCGTCGGATATTGAACCCGTGTCCAGAAGTTGTTCGCGGTAAACCGAGCACTTTTGAAAGCCCTTCTCTAGATCTACTTGTAAACTCACCATGTATTCTTCCACCATATGTAAAATTAAAATTGCCATTGAGATGATCAACTTTATTAATGAGTCGGCCAGATTATAAATGTAAATATTTTACAAATTTGCTGATTCTTAGACGTAGGTATATTAAAAAAACAGAAAGTGCAATAAATCATTTCAGGATTCACGAATGTTTAGTTCGANGTCCTTATTAAGGATCCATCCCTGCATAAGGCTAGAGCGATTTTGGGAAATCATGGAAAACCGAAAACAAGAAGGGCCCTTCCGAATGCTAGTCCAAAGGTGTATCACTACCCCACCTGGTTCAGTTCAGGCACGTAACAATTCTGGCTTGACCCCGTCGGATATTGAACCCGTGTCCAGAAGTTGTTCGCGGTAAACCGAGCACTTTTGAAAGCCCTTCTCTAGATCTACTTGTAAACTCACCATGTATTCTTCCACCATATGTAAAATTAAAATTGCCATTGAGATGATCAACTTTATTAATGCGTCGGCCAGATTATAAATGTAAATATTTTACAAATTTGCTAATTCTTAGACGTAGGTATATTAAAAAAACAGAAAGTGCAATAAATCATTTCAGGATTCACGAATGTTTAGTTCGANGATTCTTAGACGTAGGTATATTAAAAAAACAGAAAGTGCAATAAATCATTTCAGGATTCACGAATGTTTAGTTCGACGTTTAAAGACTTATTTCCCTCCGCCATTACCAATTACACTGGGAGCATACCCGACAGCGCGCAGGAACAGTGATGGTTTTAAAAGACTGATTTCAAACGTGCTCAATTTTGGGCGCTGATTAGAAAGCCTGCAGCCACGAGGTTTGAATGTGGAATCCAGTTGATATAAATTCCTTCTCAATGCATTAATTTAAATGTAACCATTTCAAACATAAAGTATTCAACGTGACTATTAAAGAATACTGACACTTCCATAAACCTTGCATTTTTTTTTAATTTAACGTTAAAATGTATACTTTACAAATAAATAATGAATGGATGAATAACATTTTTTGAAAATTTCTTAACATAGCGTTTTACTCTGAGAAAGCTGCGCTGAGTATATTTTATTGGTTAGAAGGGTTACCGTTAAAACTGATACATTGCGAAGAAATTCCTTAGCATAGGTTTCCTATTTAAAAACCTCTTTGGCTGCAGACATGGTGGCCAGTGTCCTTAAGAGGACTATGTACCTGGAGCTTAAACTGCGTTGCAGAGTTTGTTTAGGGAGCGACATGGGACTTGTTTAGGGAGCGACATGGGACTTGTTTAGGGAGCGACATGGGACTTGTTTAGGGAGCGACATGGGACTTGTTTAGGGAGCGACATGGGACTTGTTTAGGGAGTGATGTGTGTTTGAAATAGACGTTTTTTTACGTACCTACTTTATGTGCGTTATACGTACTGATCTACGAAAAGAAAATGCACTTCAGACGAGGTACAAAGACTATACTATCAAGATACTACGCGCATTTCGAATACTATTTCAGAGCTCTTAAACGCCTTATCGCAAGATGTGCTTACCGGTAACACTCAAAACTAGTAAAGGGACACGTACTGAACCTTGCTACAGACTTTGCACTAACTAAATGATAGGGTCACTGCATGAAATCTTATAGTTCGAAAGGTACAACAGGAACACTACACACTATTTCAGAACCATGTCTTTAGATGCGCCGGGGAGATTTGTACGCGCGTTGGTGTCGACCTTATCACTCCTTCGCATCTGTGCCCTCGATTGGGCAAGGGGCCCCGTGGTGGCGTTGTGGTCAGACTGCTTTCCTGCCATCTAGGCGAACCGGGTTCGATTCCCGATGGGGTCGCTCCCAGCTTTTCGCATGTGGGAATCGTGCCGGACGATACCACTGGTCGGCGGGTTTTCACGGGGATCTCCCGTTTCCCCCCGCCCTTTTCATCCCGGCGCTGCTCCACGCTCACCAAAACTTCATCCTCGTCGTCTCTCAAGACCTCGATGTTAAGAGCAGCTCAAATCTCTTCACTCGAATGGCCAAAACGGCTCCGGGTACATACGACTCTTAACCGCGAACCGCGTGTAAAACTACTTGTCTCACCATGGTGAAGCGGCTAGGACTGTTGACGACGGTTGTCTCTGCGGGCAAGTGGCCGGACTGTCGTGAGGTGTCGCTGCAGTGCGAGGGAGCCGACTAACCTGCGGGACTGGCCTACAACAACACGCCACTGCCCAGAAGAACTGGCTCGCTATCGAACTGGGCCGCGCGATACTGCAGTCGCCCGAGGCCGGCACCCGCACGTGAGCGAGACTGCCGCGACGTGAGGACACGCACTGAAGATGACTGAGGTACACCGCTTCTTCGTCTTCTGCGGATCGCACGCACCCAACATTCACCTACCCCACACCAATGACAAGCGCTTTTATATTAATACAATACTCTCACCAATTTGAATTAAATGAAACTGCATTACAAGTTGGTTAGAAGAAGTAGACAAACACCCCACAGCACTTGTTTAATAAATAGTGTTCTAACCTCGAATCTTATCCACGTTCATTACGACGATCGTGTTGGCAGAAAAGCAGTTCAATGCTAGGACACGGAAACTGGTTGTGCGCAGTCAGCGAGATCTGTTTACCTCATCTTTAGTCTACGACCGTNATTCAATGCTAGGACACGGAAACTGGTTGTGCGCAGTCAGCGAGATCTGTTTACCTCATCTTTAGTCTACGACCGTGGAGAG
The DNA here is from genome assembly GCA_002778355.1 of Clitarchus hookeri. Lineage (NCBI taxonomy): Eukaryota > Metazoa > Arthropoda > Insecta > Phasmatodea > Phasmatidae > Clitarchus > Clitarchus hookeri. Next base: position 320,825 of record NQII01000194.1, on the reverse strand, counting down.
ATTTGGGCGACTCTTCACATCGTCTTGACGGTCGACGAGGGTGAAGCGAGGTGACAACGGAGCAGCGCCGGAATGTGAGGGCGGGGGAAACGGGAGATCACCGAGAAAACCGCCGCTGATCAGCGACATCTTTCCGGCACGAGATTCTCACGTGCAAATGAACTGGAAGTGACCCAGCCGGAAATCGAACCCGGTTCTCCTTGGTAGGAGGCGAGCACACTAGCCGCTGCGCCACCGCGGCCCCACCGTTCCTTTGCCTGATGAAGTCTGTATCTAGTGATGGAACAGCATTGCGCGAGTTTTCTACTAACTTCGCAGGGTACGAAGCACGACCTGACATACAGAATTCGAACAATAACTAGTGGGCATATTGCCAACCTGTTTTCACATTTCCAACAAGTCGAGAGTAAGCTATCCGTCATTTCACATTTCGCATAATTATTTAAGACCTTCGAACACAGCTTAAAACGACATTTATGAATGACCGCTGATTTAGAAATAAAATTAAAGGATTTTAACGGTAGATGTAGCATCTATGTTGAGATTTTTTTTTTTGCTCAATTAAAATTTTTGAGGAGAAATATAAGCATTTTCGTATAGCCTCTTAGCTGCGTCCACTTTAATTTCAGCGTGGGACCTTAGACTACTCTAATGAAACTATGATACATGCAAAGTGCTGTATTAAAAATTGGTAAGCTGTGATAATAAATTCTGTGAGATTTATTTTCATAGAATCTTCATAGTACGAAAGTGAAAAATTTTCATCACCAGAGCTAACCCCCTAAAGTTTCAAGGTCGCCATCTACTTCAGGCTGCCCTGTACTTTCCAATAAGTCTGCTCTATCTGGGGACGGCTTATTTCGGAATGTGATAACCCGACCACATTTTCCGCTGCTAATGACGTAATATAAGATATTGAAAACGCTGCCGTTAATCGACGTGTGATGAATTGCCCGGGCTGGCACGTGAATTACGCGGCCATGCAACTTCACGTTGATTATTACGGAACGTGGTTTACGAGCTTTCTTGCCGTTGCGTCTTACTGCAGCGTCCTTGTTCTGGACCAGCGGACAGCGAAACTACAGGCTGTTCAAGGTCAAGTCAGCTCTTTTTTAAGGCCGTGCTTAAAATATAATTTCAGCTTATTTGCATCCTGTCGCCTGTTCATATAAAAATTTGCCACTCGACTAAAAAAAAAAAAAACACAGTTTATAGTACATTCACGGTTACTTACTACTTTTACTAAAGCCCTGCTCAAGTTCTACTTCCAGGATATTCCTCCGCCTCATGCAAACCAATCTTAACCAAGTATAGAAAATTACACCAAAGGGACAGCGCACCTCATTCGTGCGCACTCAGTGCAATAATATTTTGCTTAAGAACTATTTCCACTTAGCCATTACCGACACACTTATTTTCTGTCTGTTTGCGTATTCATGTTAATTACAGATGAAACACTATAATTCAGGTACAATTTAACAAAAAAAACGTACTTTTAAGTTAACAGGAGTATAAAACGTTTTTGATAAGTGGCATATATATATTATATATATATATATATATATATATANTATATATATATATATATATAGCAAACAACCATGTATATATATATATATATATATATAACAACGAAACACCTCATACGTGGGGTAATTTTTCAAATGGTTGATTCAAAAATTGTGTATACATTTTGTAGCTCTCAAAAGTTAACGTCTGCGACCAAACTTAAATATACTGCAATCCCACCAATCCGAGGTAACTGCAACCGGGCCCAGTTTGGATTATCCGATGCTCAGATTATCCGAACTAATATAGGTAACCAGATATTTAACCAATTTAACTGGAAAGTGTTAAACATTAAATTAACGCGACATGTTTGATATTTTTATTCCACGGTCGCCTACTGCTCTTTTCTTTTGTGTGATATTTTTGCAATTATTAATATGGTAGGATTTGTACGATTTTAATCATGTTAACAAGTAATTTTTTTTATTGCTCTGAACTGAACCTACTTGTAACGAATATTATACTGTTAATTACTAATGTAAACATACACAATACAATTTTTTCTATAGTCTATTCGCGGTTTCTTTGCATTTTTTGTATCAAATCCTTCAAAAACTACCCTATGTATTACGTGTTTGATTAGCTCCTAAATATGCTATTTATCACAACCTTTTTATACTCCTGTTAAAAATGTACGTTATTTTTGGTTAAATTACAATTTAACTCATATTTTATCAATATATTATTATATTTAACTTGTAATTAATATAAATAAAAATTAAAGAGTAAATACGTGTGTTGGTAATGCCTAGTAAGAAATAGTACTTATACAAAATGTTATTACACTGAGTGCGCACGAATGAGGTGCGCTGTCCTTGATGTAATTTTCTAGACTTAGTTAATCTTTGTTTGCGTGAGGCGGAGGAATATTATGGAATTAGATCTTAATCAGCGCTTCAGGAAAGTTGGAAGAAACTATGATTTGACTGCATATATTTTTCTTTCATTTGAAGAAACAATTAATTTGGACTAATTGATGTTTCGGACTAACGGGGTGCAGATTAGTGGGCTATCGTGTATACGTTCTTGGTTCTGAAGGGCCTTAAAGAAGTGCCCACTTCACTGCGGATGGTCTATATGAGAGGGACCGGGAGTTGGGCGTCGTGGTGGTGGTGGCTGGTCGCCCGAAACAGGATAATAAAAAATAAGCAGATTATAGATTTTCAACACTTTGGTAATAACTTACTGAAAGTGCCTGACGTTAAGCAGAGCGGGAGGCCGTCAATAACCACGCGATCACGGCACGTCTTCGCAAATAAATTACACGAACACGTTAAGGCAGGGAGGGGTATGGCGGACGGCGCGGGGCTGTCCATTCATGGAAGGTTGGTCCGGCGGGGCAGGCGCGAGGCGGCGGACGAGCACTACAGAAGCCCGAGCCCTCCTGGGACCTTCTGGCTAGAGCACTGCACTCACATCAGGAAAGCTCTCTCTCTCTCTCTCTCTCTTGCTCTCGCTCTCTCTCTATCTCTATCTCTCTCTCGCTCTCTTGCTCTCTCTCTCTCTACGGTGCACAGAGCGTGTTCCCGCTACTTTTTCAGCACCTTGACGCTTAACTGTGCGTTCCATTCGATCCTGAACTTTTAGCTTTTCGAGAGCCTCGCGCCAACTTCTACGTTACTCGCGATATATGCACTGAGAAATGTTTGCCGTTGCCAACTTATCTCACGCAGATAACAACGATACTTCCGGCCATTAAGAGAGTGGTGTCCGCGGCGACCAGAATTGTTGCCATTGAATATGATGTGTTGAGTTTAAAGCGAAGGAAAGACGACCTTTGGTACAGTCGATTCACGGTTACTTCCGATTTTCCTGAAGCCCTGCTTAAGGTTATACTTCCAGACAATTCTTCCGCCTCGTGCAAACAAAGCTTAATCAAGTTTAGAAAATTACACTAGAGGGACAACGCATCGCATTCGTGCGGAATCACTTGGATAATATTTGTATGATAGCTATTTCTAACTTTGCAATACTAACAAAGCTATTTTAACTCTGTTTTAATCACGTTAATTAAAAATGAAATATTACCGTTTATGGATAAAATACAAGTAAAATTTTAATCTAGCAAAAAATTATATGCTTTCATGTTAACAAAATTATGAAATGCTTTTGATACATTGCATATTTTGGAAATAACCAGACACGTCACATATGGGGAGATTTTATACATGTTTGATCTAAAAAGTGAGAATATACCGTGAATAGGCAATCTGCATGCATCGAAAAAAATATACAAAGATAAGGGGGACGGGGAAATAAAAAAAAGTATTAATGAATTTCAACACACTCGAACTAGCTAATTTTGAAAGCAACGAAAACTCGCTCCCTGTTAGCTGATGGGCAAACCAAATAAGGCCTGGAATGAAGGTTACGCAGACAATGATGGTGACGTGCGAATCGGTGCCACTGAAATCCGCACAGCTTGTTCTGCCTGGTTGGCGTGATCTGCGGACGCGTGCACTGTCCACCACGTTTACAACACGCGCAAGCCCAGACTCGTACACCTGAGATCAAACCTGGATCGCCATGGCTTTGGGGAGGTATGAGCGGAGGAAAGGCCAGGCTGCAATCTCACACACATTACAATTCCACACCGTAAAGAGCGTTCTCAAAGAGCGGTCTCTAACCCTGAACATAATGAAATAAAACCACATATAACGCGATTTCTCTAAGAACAGCGAGAGAAAGACAAACAAAATATTTGTTTGTTAAGCGCCAAAAATATATTTAGTCGTCCCAACAAAATATTTTGTCGAGTAGACAAAGTCTGAAAAGCAGCAAAATTAATTTTGTTCATCTAACAAAATACATGTTTAAATAAACAAACCCTCTGTGTTGGAAGAAATTAGACTCTCAACTAAATATTTTGTTGAATCAACTGTATATATTTCTCTGGCCACTCATCATTTGATTTACTTCCTTGGGAAATACAGCTCGATAGTGTGTTTGCTCTTTTTAGTGACAATTATGATAGTAACATTGTTTGTTAGTGCATTTATTGATGTTTACTAATGAGATAAATATCCTAACGAAGCAAGTTCAACAGAAAACTAACAAGTAAAGCTGTACATCTCGAAACATATATATGCGCACGTTGTCCAGTAATTAAAATTCAAGTATTAAAAAATATCCCAACTTCATTTGCAGTCAGTTTAGCTGAGATTGCTAGTACGTAGCGCTCGGGCGTAGATGAACTAGATTCAAATCTTGGCCGGGCCTCCAATAATTTCTTTATTAATCGAAACTGTTTAATGCACGAAGCGAGAAACTAATCTTTGGCTGCACCAAAAAATTTCTGTTTGGGTCAACATCACGCTCTTGAGTGTGATGGGCAAGGTCAATAGAATACTAATGGAATACCTTGACGTAGTCCAAGGTATCCAAGCTAAACAATATGGTTTTTTAAAGGGCAAAAGTACAGAGAAGTCAATTATAGACATGGTCAATCAGGTAAAAGATTATGAACAAGACCACGTTCTAGCAATCTCCCTGGATATCTTGGGGGCTTTCGATAACGCTTGGTGGCCTCAGATTCTGTGGTAACTACGGTTACTGGAGAGTCCAAGAAACCTATATGTCTTCCATACCCGAAGGACTTGTGAGATTCACATAGGGGAACATAGAGAGGAAAAATAACTAACGAAATGATGCCCACAAGGATCGGTTCTGGGGCCAATACTTTGGAATACCATCTTCGAAGGATTGCTGAGGCTTGACTTCCCGGATGGCTGTGTGATTTATGGGTATGCAGATGACGGGTTACTACTAATACCAGCTTGGACTAGGCGGGAGTTGGAGGAAAAGACGGCAATCGCCCTTGAGGCAATAAGGATATGGGCAGTAAACTTCAAGTTGAAGTTTGCTGTAGATAAAATGAATGCCATCATCCTGAAGGGAAACCTCCAACGAAAACTGGTGATTCATTTTGAAGGACGAGTTGTAAAACTCGTCCAACAGATGAAGTACCTGGGCGTGATCCTGCAGACCCGTTTCTCGTTCCATGAACACATTAGCTATGCCATGAACAACGCAGTAGTCATGTTTCACAAGCTCCGAGCCGTGGCTCCGGCAAACTGGGTTCTCGGTTACCACACGCTCAAACTAATGTACAAGGGTGTCTTCCTGGCAATGGTCTCCTATGCCTGTGGCATATGGTTTCCAGAAGTGAGCAAGGTACATGTTAAACGCAAAATGATCAGCGCTCAAAGGGCAGCACTTTTGGTTGTCAGGAGGGCTTATAGAACGACATCGAACGATGCCCTGCAAGTAATTGCAGGTGAGATTCCACTAGAACTGCTTATCAGAGAAAGAGGAGAATTAAGCAGGAGCAAATGGGTGGGTTCTGTCTCACCCGAGGAAGCCACAACAGTTAAAGAAAGAACCTTGAATGACTGGCAGAATTGGTGGGATGCATCAGACAAGGATAGGCTGACGCATGAGATATTTCCCGATGTTCGGCTGAGGCTGCGGGCCGGGTGGCTTTATATAGGTCACTATGGGGCGCAGTTCTTGATGGGACACGGGAATTTCAAGGCTAAGCTGTTCTCAATCACTCTCGTTGACGCTCCTGACTGTGTGGTGTGTGGAGTATCCGACACTTCCACTCGCCTGCTCTTTGACTGCCCAAAGATTGATGACCTAAGGTCCTCTTTCGAGGGTAGGAATGGACCTCTCGCTCTACGTAACATGCTGTCGTCAAGGGTTCTGGCTCCAAGAGTGCTAGAATACCTAACGGCAGTAGGAAAAAGAAACGAAAGCTTTGACGTGTGGTGGCTGAGCCACAGTCTGAGTAGGACTCTGGACTTGAACAATTCGGATGAATCTGAAAACCAAGATGTCTGAACACCTCTTCCCTGTAGTAATACTGGAGGAGAGAGTGTCAGCTCAAGATCACCCAACACCAGAAACAACTCCAGTAGTGGAGAAGAAAATACCTATTGTATCTCAAACTGAAGTTCCACAGATGGTATGATCCATCCTACATCTGATAGACCCAGACGAACAAGAACCTGTAGAAAAATTGGAAACAACAGGAAAGAGAGAATTGCCGTGCTCGTGGGACCCGGTCCTCTTCGTGAGAGAAGGTTTCAACAACCTGGGAAGGAATATCAGCAAAATTCTGAGAGATCAGGGAAGAAGAGCTGTTTGCACATTAAACAGAGAGAGAGTTGCCGAGACACTGGACCATCCAGAAAGAAAACAAAATGAATATGGAGAGAGTGGTGAAGAAAGGGAAAGAGAGGTCTCCATTCTGCAAAACTTAGTAAGGCAAAGTGAATCGGTAGCTCCTACAGAGAAAATTGTCACCATCCAATGGCCGTCGAATAGGAACACCATCGACGCGGCTGTGCAAACCTGGTCCATGGGTGCTAATCCCAAGGAACAGTGGGAGCTGTACGACCAAATGGTTCGTGGCTCCCAGCTCTCACGACTCAAGGACCTGGCAACACTGATGGCAGCTATTGCCCTTTTAGTTATATCAATGGACGAGGGAGAAAAGGTGCTCTTCCCCCGAATGGAGTGTGTGAACAGACTTGTCGTCACCCAGGCAGACCTGCCCACGGACCCGGTGGCACTAAACAGCTTGCTGAGGGAGTGTTACTGGATGAGGGGTGAGAAGTTTTACCCGTCATTTATCTATAAGGATACCGTCCGCACGTACGTGAGGCTTACCTTTGACTACAGTAAGCCCTTCACTGGGTACACCGTGGCATGGTATTAGTCCTTCATCTCGGACGGCGTATGTATTTCCAGGAAACCTGATGACAACCCTAGCTCACGAAAAATGGAAAATTAAATGGATAACTAAAGGATAAATGGCCAACGGGGTCGGAAACAAGTATGTATATGTGTGTGTGTGTTTGTGTGTGTGTTTGTGTCAGTGTGTGTGATGTCGGTAAGAGGGGTCTGACTGGCCAGACTGGGATCTCGACGAGGCCTTGGCATGCGTGTGCTTGGCGCGATGCTGCACATGCCCTTGGAAAGTCTCCCTTTCTCTGCCACGAGGATCGCACCAGCTGAAGAAATGAGAAACAAGAACAGGAACGATTAGGAAAAGAAGACGAAAGTGACTGGTGGGCGGTGGCAGAGAATCGCGACGAGGCCCTTGGCATGTTGGCTGCGTCATTGCTTCAGCGGCTCAACCCGGGGAAACTCTTCATGCCCGTCTGGATACTGGTCATGGCTTGCTTCCTACCGACATCCATGAATGTGACGGTTCGGAAAGTTTGCAGTGTGGAATAGATTTATGCTCTTTGCGCTCGGTGAGCGAGGAGGCGGGGGACAATACTGGTTTACCGTTTGTCCCCCAAATCTTAGCCCAGTCCTCACTCGAGCGCACTGAACCGTGTTTTGTGTTAAGGGTATATCGCCATGCTTGATTTCCCGTGAAAGAAGGACTCACGCTGTTTGCGTTAGGTATGTATGTTTAAATTCACTAGGTTTTTCCAATCAGATTCTGTTGGCCAGTATGGCGGATTTAAAAAACGCAAGTTCCCGGAGTTACCGTGCGATACAAAAGAGCCGATTTATCTATTTTTTTGTGGGAGTTTAAAGTAAAGTAGAAAGTCAGTGCTCCTGGTATAACCTTTTAATAGGTATCAGCCACCAGGAGGGGAGGTTCGGTGAGGAAAACGCCGGGGAACTTGTTGTTGTTTGGGTCAACCAATTAAGAACAATAAATTATTTTGGTTACAACAAAAATTAATTTCATTGCCCCTATACAAACAATTAATTTGGTCGCGCCAAACAAATTTGTTTCATTCAACAAAACATTTTTCTCAGTGAAGAGTTCGCTAACTGGCATGTGTCTATGGAAGTGTGGATCACCTTATTTTGTAATTTATTGGCTGCCCATGGTAATCTGAGCACTTTTTAAAACCCTGCTAATATCTACTCGTATTGAAATTGTGTATTCTTCCACCAAATGTAAAATTAACACTGCTGTGGGCCTGATAACGTTGTTCAAGCTCGAGTAAATTGAAAATTTGAAAATATCAGAAAAGTAAATAATTTACAAATTTGCCAACTCTTAAACGTGCGTTAAAAAAAAACTGAAGGTAAAAAAATGCAGTATACAAATGTCTACCTACCACTTTTAGTTCAACGTTAAGTCATGGAACTATTTTCACTCTGTCGTTACCAACTTAACTGAGCGCATGCCAGACGGTGTGTCCATTAAAATACATATAGGTAGGGGCAGTGACAATTTCCAAAGGTTGGTTTCAAAAATGCTCAATTAACCATAATCAGCCTATACCGCGAACAACATGACACGGAAGCAAATAATATACTACTGGTTGTTAGACTAAATTCGTGCTGCGGGTCACACTGTTAATTTTTACTGTTGACGCGGGGCCGCGATGGTGTAGTGGTTAGACTACTCGCCTCCCACCTAGGCGAACCAGGCTCGATTCCCGGCGGGGTCGCTCCCGGAAATTTGTATGTGGTTATCATGGCGGACGATGCCGCTGGTTGGCGGGTTTTCTCGTGGCTCTCCCGTTTCCCCCGCCCTTGCATTCCGAAGATGGTCCATACTCACCTCGTTTCACACTCGTCGGCTCTTAAAACCGCGATGTTAAGAGCCGCCCAAAACTCTCCACTACAATTTCAGTACTAAATGATTACAACTTATGGCCAAAGTGGGAAGGTTACAACCCCCATATCCTCTACCCCTCACTACACCCCTGATGACGGTGTGAAACAAGTGGCCCTACCTATAGGCTACACCGTAAATTTTTTCCAGTATACTTCCTAAACTGCAACGTGATTGGCTGGCAGACACCTAAAACGCATGCATGTTAAAACCATCCAACAGCGACGTTGGTTCTGAACTAACGTGTACGAGGGTTATCATCGCCAGTGACTGTAATGATTATAGAGAAATATGTTGTACGGTTGGGCTTATATATCTCAGCATTTCGTAGTTGGACATTCAGCGACTTCTTACCAGAGTTCTGGGAATTGATTTCATGAATTTTTAAGTTACGCAGCTACATGCCATCAGATAATATATTACACCATTAAATACTATAGAAATTGCAGTAAAATGGGGAGATCAATTTTGAAAAAGAATTATGTAGGCATTTCTAACTCAAATTTACCCCCTGCGTTGAAATTCACTGTAAAAGTGTCATAACAATTTTGTATCTGTTCCAATAAATTCCTTACAAACATATTACATGCAATAACAATTATTTCGGGGCATTCTGTAACAATATGGACACACTAACATGTAATATCACTGGACTCTTCAGTTTTCCAACAAATACACTCGTTCAGGCAAGTGCATAGAAATTGCTTCATACTTACTAAACATTTACGTGAATTTTTAAAAAAATTGCTTTAGAGCAGGGATGCTCAAACGGTCGATCGCGATCGACCGGTCGATGGCGAGAGCCTTAAAAGTCGATCGCGGACATATATCCACATTCCCTCGAAAAATTAAAAACAAGCGCCTTCCGTCGGGTCACTCGCACGGCGACACTGCGATACGTAATAATAAAATGTACAGTCACGCCGAAAGGAACGCTGCGCACCGCCGGAGTTGTCAACGTGGCTTAGTATTGTTTGCTCCCACTGCTTGTAAAGAACGGCTTTCCGGATTAAGAAACCTCCCTTGTGAGTTTTATTCCGTTTTTGGCAAGTTTGCAAGTTTGGTGGGTAAAATCAAACAACAATTTTATCCGTCGCCTGGAGCGCTAATCGTTATTATGAGAGTACACCTTCGCGCTAATCGTTACGAATATTCTCGCTAGGTCGCGCTCTCTTCGAAAAATGGCGGCAACGATTTACGAAATGTAAACATAACCTGATCAAAGTGTGCTCGGCATAGTAACACGCGAGTGTGGCCGGGACTTAAGAAAAAAAAACATACTGTACATAGGTCGTAACAGCGATAGGTTTACCGTTTGTCATGTTAGAGCTCAGTTCTACCCCCTTAATTTTTTTTGTCGATCGCCTGACCCCACTTTTTTTTTGCGGTCGATAGCTGATGGTACAAGTCTGAGCAACCCTGCTTTAGAGCATAGTTCATTATCGTGAGTGTGTTGTGATAATATTTATACACTTTCGTGCCAAATGTCAATTGTTGTTTGTGCAAGCACACAACACTCACTTGGTGTTTTCAAAGAACAGGTACANATCGTTTACAGCGCATCTTTAAGTCTTACGCCCTCACTGTTCCTGCACCAATATTCGAGTACGAGTCGTATGCAAAAAAAAAATTCTTTAAAATCAATTTGCAAAATTGTTCCGGCATACATTATCGTCACATCTGAAAAAATATTACACGCTCTGAAAAAAAAAAATGGTATACTTCCTCACCTGAATTGGAAGTTTTTAACCCATATACCGTATGGCAATAATACCACACATTTGGCAGCAAGTATGGAATGTTTTGCGTCGTTACTTTACTTCCTACGGATTTGACTGTTTCTTGAGCAAATGCAGGAACTTTAGCATGAATGTGTGGGATATGACTTTACCATTCGCGCTTTCTCGCTCTACTTACGCACTCGTGTACTACATTTGCGAATAATTGCTTAGAGTGCACAACACTAATTGGCGCAACTTTGGAGTCTGTCGTCTGTAAAAAAAAATTCGCGGGCCACTTGCATCGGTAACGTGTAAAGTTGCGGCAAGCCACTCGAGTCGAGTTGGCGGGCTGCGATTGGCCTGCGAGCTGTAGCTTCCTCGTGGCTGCACGGGAAGTGCACACAACTGCATTACTGTAGGGGCATGAATCATGCCTCTAATCAGTTGAGGATATATTCATTTCCAGGCAAGTTCGCTAGCCTGCTGTTTAGTTCCAGGTCCCCCCGCCAACGTTTCTTCATTTCTGTAATTTGTTTGACGTAAAGCTATTTCTTCTTCGAGCACATCCCATTCGTTTGTCGTTATCAAACTATCCTGGAAAAAACTTGTTCCCACGTTCCGTGTGAAGTGACAAAGGGCTGACGACACCAGTAATAATCTTGTACTAAAAAAAAAAAAAAAAAGTTTACCTACANTAAAATTTTCTTATTGCGACGCGAAATTAACATTAAAACAATAAAATGACAAACATCTCCATACACAATCTTTAAAGTTGGTGATAAATAAAGAGTAAACACACTTCTTTACAGTGCACGACTGATTGAAAACCGTTGCCGAGGAGAAAGTGAGCAATTTTACTGAAGAGAACTTAAAGGTCTGCGCAATCAATAGTTTCATTTGAGTGGCGTTTTCTCTGGGCAGTTATTTATAACGACGAAAAATAATAGTACTTACTTTTTAGTGTTACCTTGATGAAATAAAAGCTGCTATGTAAACAAAATACACAATAGCGTCCTGTAGGATTGCCCATTGTTTGAATACCGTAAAATTATCTCACAATGTTGACAGTTTACAGGCATTTGCTGTGCAATGCCACGTACCATGGTATATAAACAAGCCTTGCTTCATCGCCGCGGCTACCACAGGCTGCTTCAGTGACACCAACAGACACTTTGAAAACATTTTAATCGACGAGTAGTGTTGAACAATACTGCCGTGCATAGTTCGGTCTAGAGTCGCCTACTTATGACTTTAATTACGGTCCTACAGATACGCGAAACTACGGCAAAACAAAATTCGCAAAACTGCTATCTAGCATTACATTTGCTTAATCCCCCCCTACCTCATTCCACCCTTCTCCCCGGAGTGGCTCCAAAAATCTGTACAATTGAATAAACGTGTTTAGGCTTTAATGTGTGTCCCAGGCGCCTCCACCAATCCCATGGTTTTGGTTTATGAACTCAGTATTTATATGTGCTTGGCGATTTCGCGTGATTTTTGTATGCATTGCCAAGGTTATGTAAATCCCATCTTCCGAGAAAAATAAACTAGTAAGAATTTCAAAAAATTATAAATGTTGATGACGAGTGTGTTTGGTCATGCGGTTGCATGCTTGCCTCTCACTCGGGAGGGATTGGTGCCGCCTTGCTAACTGTCCTACGTAGTCATCCACGTCCACTACACGTGAGCGCTGTTTAAGGTCGAGAAGCGCGGGATCGATAAGGGCGAAATTGCCGCGCGAATCATCTGCACCATCGCCGCTACGCGCAAGTCTCTGGTCTTTGAACAAGCATGCGGTGTTCTCGTCGTGTTGCGTGTAACTTACCTACGGGGCTTTAAGCGGCGACCCCATCATTTTATTTGTAGAAAGTATGTAGCAAAGTTCAATGCAAGGCTCTATACTAGTTCCGCAGGAATTCATTTATAATATTTTAAGCTATAACAGTTTGAAAAAGTCATTTTTGGCGACGTGACGTTTAAGAGCTTTAAAATAGCGTTTGAAATAAGTGTGATGTGTTTAGAGTTGTATTCCGCCCTAGTCTGAAATGTTATTTCTTTACGCGTGCGAACAGATGCTGCGCACATGAAATAGTTCGTTTTAAAAACGCGTATTACAAACACACTGCAACCCAGTTCACATGCCAAGTAGACGGGAGCCTTAACACGAACCTTCTTGAGGGACGGGACGGCAGGGGCTGAGCGGTTAGACTGATCGCCTCCCACCAGGGCGAACCGGGTTCAATCCCCGGCCGGTTCACTCCAGATCTTCGCAAGTGGGAATCATGCCAGGACGATACTGCTGGTCAGCGGGTTTTCTCGGGGATCCCCCGTTACACCCACAATTTCTTTCCGACGCTGTTCAATACTCACCTCACTTCACCCTCGCAGATTCTCAAGACCTCGATGCTAAGAGCCGCCCAAATCTCTTCACTCACTCATTCTTCTTGTGGGACATTCGTGGTTAACCAGTGGCGTGTGGTGAACTGTTGCAAGGTAAGCTGGCGTTAGCTCCGTGCTGTGCCCTGTTTCTTGCTAGTTTACTCTTCCACCAGTAAAACGTAGCTCGGCAGCTGACGTCACAGGACGTGTGTAATGGGTCCCGTACCTGCTCACTTGTGAGTCGTCGGGATGCATTCAGCTTCCCTAGGCTGCACGGTGGTTACTGGCTCCTTCTACGTTCACCGAGAATGTACAGTAGTGAGAAAGCACCAGCTTGCCTTGCAACACTTCACCACACGCCACTGTGGTTAACCGTGCTGTAGTCTATTCTCAGTTTCTTCACACTTTTTGAATGAAATATTTGAAAAATCACTCCAAACATGATATGTTCGATTTTCCCTAGATATATAATGTAACACAAGATTTTTATACTTTTGTTAACACGAAAGTAATCTTATTTTTGATTAAATGGAACTTTTACTTGTATTTGATTGATAAATTGTAATATATAATTTGAAATTCATATTGTTACGCGCTCACTGCTTCGCATCCCACGCGAGCGAGTGGAAATGAAGGACAGCAGTTATATCATAGCGACGGAGGCAAGACAATGGAATGTTTTGAATTACAGGCGCGCGCGAAACCAAGAACCACGTATCTATTATCAAAAAGTGAGCCGGCACGATAATCTTTTTGCGGCGCGCGCTGCTGACCTTGGTTGTATTGAGTTTATGTATTTATCTGAAGAATGTTCGAGTGGTTTGCTGCCCTAGTTTCTCTAAGTGTGACTCAGGGTGCATCGAACTTTCCAGGTCAAGGCCAGCAGAGTATAAATATTGCGACAGGCCTCCGGGCCGTGAGTTGAGTGGTTTTTGAATGGATGAGTGGCCGAGTTTCAGCGATAGATGACGAGCGGCGGGAGAAGTGACCAACGGAAGGGAAATCTGCGACTGCGAGTATCAAGCAGCGAAGAGTGCGGCTGGTGGGTTGGACTATTGGACTAGATGCGTGAGTGAAAGACATTACAAATGATGGCAACAGATAGACTGAACATGTGTTAATGATAACGAAACAGCGACATTGAGAAGGACGTTAATTAGAGTTAAATATTGAGCTCACTAAGAAATAAAGAGAGTTAGAGTGGAGAAAGATAATTTAATGCTGTAAATAATGACTCTGTGAATTAATTAGAAATCGAATTTACTGATTTTAATTTTATTAATATCTACATCCCTCGCGAACTCAGAAATTACCCGTAGGTGTCCTTGTAACAATATGAATAAAAACAGAAATAAAATAGGTGTGTTAGTAATGCCTAGTAAAAAATAGTTATCATGCAAAATATTATTTAAGTGAGTGCGCACGAATGCGGTGTTTTGTCCCTTTGGTGTAATCATCTAGACTTAGAGTTAAGCTTTGTCTGCATGAAGCGGAGGAACATCCCGGAAGTACTTATAACTTTAGCAGGGATTTAGAAAAGTTGGAAGTAACAGTGAAGAAACAATAGGCGGCGCAGTGGTAAACATTCAGACTCGCGTTCAGGGAGGACCGGGGTTCGAATCCCGGTCCAGCCGTCCTGATTCAAGCTTTCCATGGTTACCAGAAATCACTCCAAAATATTAAGTATTAACTTTATTTCGTTACTATTGTTTACGCCCTACATTTCTATTTATAACAGCAAACAGTAAAAATACAATCGTGTTTGGTATTGGGCGTTCATAAGCCAGCTTATTTCCTTAGAAATACGTCACGGTTTTAAGTGCGAAATAAATATAGCCGTCATCAGAAAGAACTTTGTACTATTCTTCTTTTCTGCAAGGAAACTGCACAAGAAAGCCTTAAAAAATGACATATTTACCCATTTCACTTTTTTTTTTTCGATCTAGTATTTATATTTAAATAAAGTAATAGTGTAAACCAACGTTTCGCTGAATCCAGTTTACAAAAGAATATTAAATAGCACGTGAACAAGTTTCGTTATATTTCCACTCTGGTGCGAAAAACAAAATTTATTCCTTACGTAAATTCTAACACAATACAAATTGAAAGATTTACACAATAACATATATATATATATTATATGAACATTGCAATTATTCTATTTACTTACATACAAAACTGATAAAACCAGTACACATGCAGCAGCAGTGCTACCTGGCGACGAAAATGTTTAGTTACTGAACGAAAAGCATTGAGCTTCCTAACCTGAGTAGAGTCACCGTTAGCCACGGCCAATTCCTTCCCCGTTCCTGCTTCTCTCAGAAATTTACTCCATTTCTCATGACCTCGCTGTCGACGAGACGTTAAGACCCAACTAACGTTCGTGATTGATTTACCAATATTGAGAGCTCTACTTGGGATAAAATAATAGCATTATTAAAATTCTGCATTGGATATAATTTTCTGCCGATTTTGTATCCTTTCACCATACGTAACAGTAATGTTATGATGGACCAAATCAATTTATTCGTGCATGGATTAAATTAAAATTCAAAAGAAAAATTACTAATGAAATATGTTGTTGACATATCAAGTTTTTATCTTACGACCGTAAAATAAATAGACACATAATTAAATTAATTCATTGTCCACAATGTTAAACATGACGATAATACACGGAAATATTTTTTTTATAACTTACGGCCAATTTTACTAGGAGCGTGTCGGTAAGGAGTAGAACTGGGATTTTTGTTTCCAAATGTTGGGTTCCAAAACTGGTCAATAAACCTCAAATAACCTACAGACCTCATCCGCCAGAGTTATATCGTAATTAGCATCTGTATATTGAATTATATTCGTTATTATTTTGTCGCTTACAGCAGTTTTTTCAAGTCATACACTTCGAAATGCACCCTTACCGGATGGGAAATATAAACCCCTATAACGTGTAGCTCCTACACTCTAGCCATGTCTCTGACCCTTATCCGATCATCCTTTGTGTCGGAGTTCCACCAAATGCACACTTCAACGTCTTTTTTTTTCACTTATTTTTACTTAGCTTCTTTTACGATGGAATGCCCTATAATTAGAGACCAGAAAAATTCGCGAGTTCAATGACCTGCAGGCTAGACTCTACAGTCTTATGTATAAATATGCCGCTATTAAATGCACATTGATTGTCTGCTGTCACAGTGGAAGGCGGAGATTGGGCCAGCGTTCTCCAGGAGGAGTCAAACACTGTGTGCACTAATGGCTAAAGTTATATCAACATACATGTTATGAATTATAGCTTGTCTCAAAATGAATAAGATAATTTTTCAGGTCTCTGCCTATAATGAATGCGTTTAACTCCCCCCCCTCCCCTTTTTTGCCGTGTTTTTCACGAAGTATCTTATGCCCCCACATCACTGCTGGACCCTCTCCCTTTTCTCTCTCCCACCCCTGCCTAGGTTAATTTTCCCACCCACCCTACTGAAACCTGCACTCTGAAACAGAAATGGTTAGAACTGAACTAAATCAGCGAGTGAGTGAGTGAATAGATTTGGGTGGCTCTTAACAGCGAGGTCTTGAGGTGAAGTGAGGTGAGTATGGAGCAGCGCCGGAATGAAAGAGCTTGGTAAACGGGAGATTCCCGAGTAAACCCGCCAACCAGCGGCATCGTCCGGCACAATTTCCACTTCCGAAAATTGTACTATATCGAATCATCTGTTTGCAAATCTGTCAATAAAATTTGACTGATTATTTTAGTTGCTTGTATTCACGGATTTAATTGAGATTTATACCGACTGCAAGTGAACTACACTGGCTTCCTCAGTGTCTTTCACTGATTCGCCAGTGGGTAACAGCTCACCAACTGAAGTTTTCTGAAAGAGTAGTTCCACTGACTGAAAATCACAGATTCAGAATTATAGTATGTCTTCTGTTGGTCGGCGTTGTCCTCCGTGCACGTTCTATTGCTATTGTATCATAGCGAGTTAACACTTTCCTTCAGACATGCAGCCAACGTCATTTCACATTTTCTTTATTCCCATCACATTACTGCCAGAACTATGCTATCCGTGTACGTTTTTTATTCGCGTTTCCTGTGCTGTTGCATAACTCGGACATCGAATATTTAAATACTGCTTCACACCGCAACGTTC
The DNA here is from genome assembly GCA_002778355.1 of Clitarchus hookeri. NCBI lineage: Eukaryota > Metazoa > Arthropoda > Insecta > Phasmatodea > Phasmatidae > Clitarchus > Clitarchus hookeri. The sequence continues at coordinate 303,420 of NQII01000194.1, read as the reverse complement.
GTCTTAAGCGCAATCTGGAGAGGAAGGGGGCTGAGAGATCCAACAGGTTTATTTCAGATCCTATACTTGTTTTATTTATCAAGCACTGGAAATAGCTGCTGAGGGTTTTTAGCTATTACATATACTGCAAAGCCGAAATTAATGTATTGCATGCGTTGAGTTTAGGAAACGTGTGACAACAATGACAGTTTCGTTGAGTACAAGGTAACTATCGTGCTTTGGTATAAGTACGCGCATGTGCGTGAGTGTATAAAAATAAATATGTATGCGTAATAGATATACACACTTGCAAAAAATGTATCACCCTGAAGGTACCATCGTAGGGGCATGTAAGTGGGCACAGGCACAGGATGATGTAGTATGAGTAAAGAAAACTTCAAAATGTTTTACCACACCTAGAATGTACCTATAGTAAGGGGACCAACACTTGTAGGATGCACTTAGTATGGTGTTAGACCACCCGTAACAAGAAGACAGGTGGCGATACGGTCGGGCATGGAGGTATACAGACGTCGGATGTTCTCCTGAGGAAGATGCTGACAGCTGGTGCAATAGACCCTCCAAATCCGCCGTAGTTGCCGCTGGCCGAATTCGCCGTCCAATCTGGTCCCTAAGGTCCTCGATGGGCGAAGGGTATGGGGACCTTGCTGGCCAAGGACGTTTGTTGATATAACGAAGGCAGGCCAGAGATACCCGTGCTGTATGAGGCCGAATATTGTCCTGCTGGAAAATAGGGTTGTCAATCTGCACCAGGGAGGGGAGCGCACATGGTCGCAGAATTTCCTAGACACATCGCCGTGCCGTCAGGGTTCCTTCAATCGCCACCAATGCGTTGCGGGAATAGTAGGAAATGGCAGCCCACACCATGACACCTCTCGTTGGGGCAATGCGGTGTGCGTGCCGCTCTATAATGAAGAGTGGATCACGGCTCTAGCCAGGACGTCTCCAGACACTAATTAGGCGGCCGTCTGTATCCAGACAGAACCGTGATTCGTAGTTGAACAGCAGTCGTCACCAATCCCAAGCTGCCATGCTGTCCGTTCCCGGCAGAAGGTCACACGTGCTCGGCGATACTCGGGTCGTAATGGTAGACGTCAAAAGTGAAGCCGCGACGACAGATCCCGCTCTGATAGCCGCCTGGATATGGTATTGGTGGACACAGGCGTATCCCCAGCTGCCGTGACATGTCCCTTGGAGTGCTTACAGCCTGTCCCACGATGAAACGATCGTCCCTGCTGGTGGTCCGCCTTGGTCGACCTGAGCCTTCTCGACAAGTGTGAGTAATCTTCTGTTCCCACTGCGTCCAACAGCGACTCAAGGTGTAGGCAGGCAGGTTTAAGTGACGAGCAATGAACCGAAAAGTCCAACCTGCGTCTCGGAGGCCGACGATGCGGCCTCTCTCAAACTCATCCAGCTGGGCAAAGACTTGTCGCATGCACCGTCGGGGTATGCTGCGTGTTCACTGACCATGGCTCTGTGACTCACACTGATACTAAGGCCTTATTCGGTGTATTGCAGCTATGAATGATACAGGGACACATATGCCCCCTTAATGGCACATCATGGAAGCAAACCGCATTAAACACAAATGGCATACACGTCGAGCTATAACGATACTGTGTGGCAACCTTCGTTGTATTCGCGCAATTCGTTCATGGTAATCAATTGTTTCCAAATGAGTGTACATGTGACACTGGCCGCGAACATAACCGACAGGAGTTGCCGAGATTTGATATTCGCAGCTCAAACTAAGTGAATGGAGTTTATCTTGACCGACGAGTCGAAACATGTCATTACAAAGAGCGCAACGCTGACATTTGAAGGTAAATAAATGAAAATGACGAAATATATAAATTCAGAAAATTACACTTTGCCATACATTCGTGCGTAATAACTTAGTGCAGTTATTGTTGTGAGTTGGGTAAGTTGTGTTGTTGTGTGTGTATATATATATATATATATATATATATATATATATATATATATATATATATATAGGCAATTGACGATAAAGCCATCTGGTTTGGAATAATAGTCAATAGATATATTTAAATTTAGCCTTAGACGTTGACTTCCGAGTGCGGTAGAATATACACACTGTGTTTATTACTTTCATGGCCATATTTATATAAAAGTGGTTACAGGATAAATAATTGTTGAAAGGAAAAAGTAACTAGGACCTCCAAAGTGCTCCCTTTACTATGGACTGCCTTTAATTTTCAGTATTTTGCATTTTGCAACCTAGTGCAATTAAAATTTCTCTGAAAATAGCAATGGATCTATCAACTGTACATTTATTTGGGGTTAACTTTCTACCACACATTTTCGTTTAGGACGAAAGTTTNTAGCAATGGATCTATCAACTGTACATTTATTTGGGGTTAACTTTCTACCACACATTTTCGTTTAGGACGAAAGTTTTACAGTCTCTCGTCATGATGTATCCTTACTTCATGTTTAATATTTTTATCTAAAAAGGACGACGTAATATGAAGGAACCTTCGACTGGTACAATGTTACCCCAAATGGCAGTAACAGTAGATAAATGAATCGGCATTAGGAAACACACACACANTCTTCGACTGGTACAATGTTACCCCAAATGGCAGTAACAGTAGATAAATGAATCGGCATTAGGAAACACACACACACACACACACGCTAGGGGGAATATCGCTTGAGAATCTCAAGCATGGTAACATCACTGCCATTTATACAGGATCGTTTATTTCGACCATCGTGGGTCGCAGCAGGTCACGGACTCAGCTTCAGAGGTGGGACATCCGGCCTGAACCGGTCGCCATCGACGACGAAGGTCGCATAGCAATGTGTCCCGGCTTGTCCCTCACGTACGCCTCGCAGCCGCATTTCCCTCGGATTATTCCGTCTTTACATCAGCTGCTAAATTTAACACCGCGGCCCAGCGGGCGTCCAGGTGACAATTCGTGCCTGCCTGCCTGTGTCGAGTGAGTGAGTGGAGAGATTTGGGCAGCTCGTAACACCGGGGTCTTGATATACGATGAGGGTGAAGCTTGTCGAGTATGGAGCAGCGCCGGAATGAAAGGGCGGGGGAAACAGGAGATCCCCGAGAAAACCCGCCGACCAGCTACATCGTCCGGCACGATTCCCGCTTGTGAAAATCCGGGAGTGACCCGGCCGGGGATTGAACCCGGTTCGACTTGGTAGGAGGCAAGCAGACTAACCGCTCAGCCACCGCGGCTCTCCCGCGGATTTTTGCATGTGGTAATCAAGACGGACGATGCCGCTGGTCGGCGGGTTTTCTCGAGGATCTCCTGCTCTCTTATCCCGGCGCAGCTCCATACCTCGCTTCGCTCTCATCAGCTCTCAAGACCTCGCTGTTAAGAGAAGCCAAAATCTCGTCACTCGCTTAAATCTTATACACGTTGTTTTTGATAGTGTTTTTGGAAAGAAAAAAAAAAAGCAGTCCAATACTGGAACACGGAGAGTGCCTTCTGAGTAGCTTGTGTGAGAACTCTACCTCGAATTCCCTCGACTTTTTAGTACCTCGATATTTAAATATGCGCTCCATTCAGTCTGGACTTTGGAATTAAAAGTAACTTGCATATGAGAAGAGGTTCATTTCTTTCAACTACTCAAGATACACAGGCAAGCAAAATTTCACGTAAGTACTGTCTGAAATGGAATCATAGGAAAAGCACTGATTTACAGTGAAATTCAACTAGTACTCGAATCGGTGAAAATGGCTCCAGTTATAATGGAAGGAAACCCACTGGTTGCTGCAGAGAAACAATTATGATTAACAATTATACTTATTAAGGCACTCACTTCACCGCATATGATGCAGTTCAAACCTTCAAAACGAGCGCTATTATGATTACTTTAAAACGAAATGAAAGACGTAAACACGGAATGAAAGACCTAATGTTCATGTTGCCTCGTAAAATGTACTATAAAAGACTTAACTCACATTTTAAAAAAAATGTCATACGTTTAATTATATTTTATACACGCCGTTTAACTGATCATCAGCATCAGTAAAAGAACAAATCACTAAAAAAAACAGTGAAATTTTAATTGCACTAAGTGGCAAATGCCAATCAGCAGAAAATATCACTGAATCATTAAGTGAAGAAAAACGGGCACTTTATCGCTAATTAATCAATTAAATTAACTGAAGTGACTGCTGTACTAAGTCAGGTGCTGTTAACTGATTTAAACATTGAAATTCTCACTGACTGAGATTAAAAGTGTAGTTTCTTTCATCCAGACGTCACGTTACGCCAATCGAAAATCATAATTTATCTCAAGCGGTGTAGCTACACCTGGTGAAATATGCACAGCAAAGATTACACTAGCTCTTGAGGTGTAATGCAAAGTATACGGACGCGATATTTTAAACACAATAAATGTGGATCGGTGGTTTCAGTCAGTAGAATTATTTTACTGAATCTGCAGTTAATGGGTTGTTAATATATTGGCGAATCAGCGTAACGCACTGTGGTTTTACTGCCACGCCAGCGCAATTCACTAGGAATCGAAATAAATCACTGTTTAATCAGTGAACAGGCCTACCAGCAAATACAATTATCTGTAGAATTTTCCTGATACAAGTGGAGCAATTTCAACAGATCTGCAGTCAATTTTACTGATTTGGAGAAGTTTTACTATTTCGATTTTAAAGTGAATCTTTCAGTTGTTTATTGATTTTTTTTAAATGAGGACTGCTTTATAAAGANTTTTACTATTTCGATTTTAAAGTGAATCTTTCAGTTGTTTATTGATTTTTTTTAAATGAGGACTGCTTTATAAAGATAAGGAAGTTTGGAATATTCTCGGAGACAGTTGTTTTTAAGGGTTTTCGTAGAGGAAAACTGTGTATAAGGTGCATNGAAGGAAGTTTGGAATATTCTCGGAGACAGTTGTTTTTAAGGGTTTTCGTAGAGGAAAACTGTGTATAAGGTGCATTTAAAAGAGAGATAAAGTTAATGTTACCTTAACATTCCAAGTTTTTTGTTGTAACAGAAAATGCTACTAGAAATTAATATGGACTTAGTTAAAAATGCTTAAATACTTCGTAAATTATTTTATGTTAAATTTGCTGGATTATAAATATAACATTCCGCCTACATGGTTATGTCCTTTAGAAATGTCGAAACCTGCAAACGTATAATTGAAGACTGGAGGCTATTGATATTGTTACGCGATGTCGCGAGGGGGGGGGGGGCACCA
>NQII01000194.1:266515-298194 GCA_002778355.1 Clitarchus hookeri | reverse complement strand
GGGGGGGGGGGCACCATGACCCTCCTCTCCCCCCAGGCAGACCCGCTCGCTGCCCCGTCGATCGCCCGGGAGGAGGGGAGGGCACTATTGACCACTAACCTGACTGGCGTCACAGCCCCTCCTCCCCATTGCTGGAGAAGCCGATGAATTTAGAGGATGCTCAAGAATATTCTGGGAACCAGGGCCCTCGGCGCAACGCGGCATTTAGAGAAATTTCTGGTGGATGGTCTACGACCCTATAAATGAAAGCCACAGCTGGACTGTCGGCAGTCTTTGGCGGAGGCCATCTGGCTGAGTGCGGGAGCGAAGTCAAGTGCGGTGAGGGACGGACGACAAAAGGAGATTGCGAAGCGACGGCGGAAGAGGTGTTCGTGATGAATGGACGAGAGGGCGGGAAACCCGACGAGTGAAGGCTACTTAACTGTGCGTGAGGGCGCTCGGAGAACTCTGGAACATTGCGGACTGGTGGGACACGGATTATACTGAAGTGGGACTGAATGAACATGGAATACGTATTTTATTGTAAATATTGGAACAGGCAAAAATGAACATATAATTTTTAAAATAATTTAATAGGTTTTGATACACTGTCTATTGGGACTATTTTTTAATTATTTAATAACGGTAATTTCTTTTAGGTAATTATATATTGTATTGATTGAAGTGATTAATTGTAAACATTAAGTGATATCAATTTATTGTGAGAATTTGGGCTGAGATAATTTTGTTTGCAGCTATTGTAAATAAAATGAGGTAATTATGCCTTATAAAAAAAATTATAACATTCACTCGTAATGTATAATAGAAAAATCTGTCACCAAAAATACATGTTGTCGATCGTGCAGCAAAACGGCGGTGAAAGCTGCATAAAAGACCTCTCTTTCAACATTGCCAGTGTAGCTGCACCAAGAGGGAAAGCTGGTGTAGTTGCACTGCACTGCACTGCACTGCACTACACTACACTACACTACACCGGCATCGCCTTTTATGTTGGAAAGATACGAGTGTAACGTGGTTTAGTTGCCCACTTATGTGGCACGTATACAACGTTGCGCCGATTTTGAAATACACGTTTCCTTAAAGAATTAACCACTTAACACATTAGTAAACCGTTATCTTACTAAAGGTTTTTCACGATTAACTGAGCTGTTTTTGGAAGCCCTGTTTAGAATATGTTTAACTTTTAATTTTGTTTCCTTCCGCTATATGCAAAATTAACGTTTTCATTGTCCTCGTCACTTTATTTATGCGCCAACCAAGTGAAACCATGTAATTTCAAGGAATGTAAATTGTTTGATCTTTGAATGAATGGTGCAATAGGAGTAAATGAATAGAAGGCGATTTTTGGACATTCGCCATTGCAATGCAGATATCTGCCATAGCAAAAACAAGACTGAACACGAAAAAAAATACTTAAAAATGACAAGTAACCTAGGAACGAGAAAATAGATATATCTATACAACACTGGAAAATTCCAAAAAGGAATACAGTAAAAAAAACAGGCCAGCAACTAGTTCCGAAAATTATCTATATGTTTACACGACCAACAGATAACACATAGAAAACAAATGTGATAATAAAATGCTAATTCGTGCTCTCAGATCTATACAACAACAGAAACTAATTTCAATGGTATATATATATATATATATATAACGCGTTCAACTCAAAGTATTAGAAATATTTTTAATTCTTCGCTGCCAGCTTAACTGAGAGCCTGCATGATAGTATAAAGTAACCTAGTTTACTTTCTCGGCACGACGTATAATGTCCGTCTACACCATTCAGTAATTATAAATAACAATTCTTGTCCGTAGTAGCAAATACATTGAGGTATAATTTTATTTTATTAATAGTGTATGTCTTCACGCACAAGGAATAGCCAAAGAAAAAGCTCCGTACAATATAATCAGCAAAAAAAAAAGTTGAAAATTTCGAGCTTTACTAACACAGGTCTCAAGCTGGGTCACTCCGCGAGGAAGTTAACACTCGTTAACCTTAACACTAACATTCTTTCTTTCCAGAGACCAACACAAACACAAACATATTATTATTGAATTCATTATTTATATTTACTTCCTTTGAAAGTGCCATATCAATACAACAGTACAGTATACAAAAATAGAAAAAAAAAATATAAAAGATTTTGTCGGCTGACAGATTACTTCTAAGTTTATGCAGGTTAAAATATGTACTACATTAAGTCCATACAACCACACAATCATATTAAAAAACTATCCACAGATAGCTACATTAAAAACGGTAAAAATGGCTTTAGCTGTCTATAGATTGGCTGGATACAATTATTTTTTGTAATATTGTCCCCGCACCTTCATGTTCTCTCTACTGGCAACATCGTGTAGTGATGACAATAGACTCATTCCCAACTTACCACATGATAAGGCAGGTTAAAAATCCATTAGGCTTACTTGCAGGGTAAGAGCAGTTACTTGTTGAGCACACTATAGGCGATAGCTTCAACACTCTACACCATAAGTTCGAAATGCAGTACAGAACCTAGTTTCCTTCTGCGCATATGATAAACGACGTGTTTTTCTCCTTAAGTGTAGATGCCTGTAGTCATACAACAACGGCGAATGCTCTGCCTTTACGGACAGGAGAACTCGCCTGCAGCTGGCAAGGATTTGTCGACAAATGGGGCGAGGCGATGTTCGGCAACGAGGCAACCAGAGCTACGATGTACGGTGAAATCTTGTTCTCCATGACAAAGGTCCCAAACAGCAATGAAGGGTAGTTCACTTCTATCAAAAAGAAGCACAAAACAGTTCACGATTTTTTAATTGTCTCACGATCGCATTTATATTCTCTCGTTGCGTTGCTCGTCAATTTCACCAAACAGCTCACATATTTACTCCGTTGTGTATGATACGCATTACCAATCCAAAGTCAATTTGATATGACCGCTTGGACCAGGCCAACTCTCCTTGTGCCATTGTCCAACCGAGCGGTAACAACACGTCAAGCCAGCCGCGTGACCACCGTCCAACTCCCTAGCTCGCAGTCAAGTCCCCACCACACACAAAGGCGCGCAAATACCAATTCTGTGCAGCGCCCCAAGCGGCCGCGAACACAAACGAACTTAATACAAAAGTCTATCCTAACACGTAAATAATACATACATAACAATATTTACAAAATTGTATATATATATATATATATGTATATATATAGTATTAATTATAATTTAGTGAATTCATTCCTAACAAACAATAATATTATATATTTTGGTATTTACAATTCCAAAGAGCTTCAACTAGTTATTCTAATCACTATGGCGCAGCAGACGAATATGCAGAGAAGTACACTGAAGAGTCAAAAAACTGGTACACCTGCCTAATATCGCGTAGGGCCCCCGCGAGCACGCAGAAGTGCCGCAAGACGACGTGGCATGGACTCGACTAATGTCTGAAGGTATACAGGAGTCAGTTCACACCATGAATCCTGCAGGGCAGTCCACAAACCCAATCTGCGCCAATTTGGGAAAGGGTTGCACGTCTGTCACGTTTAATGATTCTCGTCAGTCGTCGTTTGTCCCGTTCTTTCACGATCTTTTTCCGGCCGCAGCGATGTCGAAGATTTGATGTTTCGCCGGATTCCCGATATTCACAGTACACTCGTGAAATGGTCGTACGCAAACATCCAAATGTTATCGCTACCTCGGAGATGCTATGTCCCATCTCTCGTGCACCGACTATAACACCACGTTCAAACTCACTTAAATCTTGATAACCTGCCATTGTAGCAGCAGTAACCGATATAGCAACTTTGCCAGACGCTTGCTGTCTTATATAGGAGCTGCCGACCGCATCGCGTTACTCTGATTGGTTCCATACCTCTGCTATTTGCATGCGAACGCCTATGCCAGTTTTTTTTTTGGCTCTCCAGTGTAAGTAAGTTAAAAACAAAGATGTACCACTCGTCACCACACAAGAGTGACGACACATCACAGTATAATTAATGTTACTGAAAGCATTCTTGGGCTTTTTTTAATCATCCTAAACAAATACATTTTATAAGAAAAGGAAAAAATTTTTATAATGTCTAAAAATAATTTTTTATTCTTTGCAGCCCCTTGAAAACGTTTGCCATATTTAGATAGACATCTGTACTAGTATTAAGCATACCGCATCATGAATAAAATTATTCGTATTGCGTATTTCATATCACGCTGTAGGAATGTTTGAACGCCGGGCTTTGTGGGTAAAATGAGATCCCTTTTTAAAAATTTTATTATGTGTGATATATTAGAGATAATGGAAAATCGCGAAAAATATTTTGAGCCAACATTTCTTCTGTAACACTCTAACTAGTTAATTCTTTTATGATTGTATGAACAAGGTTTCGACTTGGCTAAGTTGTTTGTAGACCAATCACAAACGTTCTGCGTTATAGTATCAGAATCGTCATTGGCCCAGTGAAATATGATATTAGCTTCGTAAATTTATGACAGCCAATAAGGAAAGAAAATTGTCGGACATGTGTATAGTACGTTAAATCCTAGCAAACAGTCAACTTTCCCGCGATAAACCATCATCTCTAAATATATTGCATAATTTGTCAAGAAGCCAAGTGCTTTAACAAAGTAACACCTAATATAGGTAGTATTTATCTTGAATTTTTTCTTTGCGTGACCAAGATTATTAGCAAATGCCAAAATTTAATTTTCGTTACTATTTTAAGTAACGTGCAATAAGTGGTTTATTTATGACAAATGGCATAAACTAAAACTCCTCCTTTCGATAATATGTTATACATATTTACATGATAAGTTTTTCAGACTTTTCTGAATATAGTACTATTTGGTGACAAACAACCATTTTGAGAAATTACGTAATTTCCTTAAATATTGTCAAGTAATTAAATAATGAATTTGATGAAATTTATCAAAGCGGAGGTGCAATTGAAACTTGTAAAAGGGTATACATTAAAATAGGGTACACAATGTGGGGTGCGAAATATTTTTTCAAAAAAATATAATTTTAAAGTAATTTTTTTTGTAATATTCAACTTTTAAAATTTATCAAGTTATTACATATTGTGTAACTATGGAACTAACTAAAGTAAATAAAATGATAACCATTTTCGACAAAAAAATTGCGTTAACTTTGGTTTGCAGTAAATTAATAATGTTTAAAAAAAAATTAAATGAAAATAAGTTGGCAAGAAATGTTTGCTTCTAAAATAGTAAACGCGGTAAATTATGTTCTGAATAATCGGCAAAGTCAGTCGGCAGTTTTTATGTAGTGGGTGAACGAAATTAAGTTTGGTAAAATATATAACTTCTAACACATGTTATGTTCCACGCAATCTGGTCTGACGCATATTTTGTGAGTTATTAAGTGCTGAATTATACAAGGTATAAGTGAAGTGCCAGTTTTATGGGACCAGGTTTTTTTTAACGTATTCAAATTTCTCGACTTAAAGAGTTAAAATATGAAATATCAAATTTCATTAGACCGGTTTAGCGTGAGGCGAGCTGTGTGTAAATGAATACGGGGGGAGAAGAAACACACAGATTCATGCACAGAGAAGCGATATCACCGCAGGTTTTTTTTTTTAAATGAAAAATAGGCTAAACATGAACACTATGATGCAAAATGTTGCACAGTCTAAAATGTATTCGCTTTTGTCATGATTTCACGGACTTCTTTTTCCCCGGATGAAAACAGCGAAGAATTTAATACGATTCTACGACCGTAGTTTTTTTTTTTTTAATTTTCAGTAGTAAAAAATTTTTAAGAGTCTATAACCGTAACACCGTTATCGGTGCTGGCCACCGAAAATTCACTACAATGTATTTTACCGAAAACCGTCCAAATTGTAGAAATGATTTTTAAGTACTCTTTGCTCGAATATAAAAATTAAAGAATAATTTCAGCAATAAGCATGTTAAAATCCTAATTTTAGTATTTTTGGGATGCACAAATAAAGTAAACAAATAAAATTACAAAAGGTAATTGAAAGGTCATGTGTAAATTCATTTTAAGGTTTTGTTAGCAAATTTTTCTTTCCAAATATTATTAACTACTACAAGTAAAAAATATGCACAAATTTCGTTATTTTTATAAATTTTTAATAACAATGAAAACATAACATAGCGTGATTCTTAACTTCCCTTGAAGTAACTCGTGGTATCTTATTTAAATGTGAATTATCCCATTTCGCTGAGTGCGTTATTTTTTATTAATTATACGTCTAAAAAGACTAAAATATTGATTTGACTAAAATTTGATTCAGACTCATGCAGGATGAGTCTGAAAAACACCAACAAACTCCAGCTGCATTTCCCTTATACTACGATTCGTAAGGGTGGTAGCGCACCTAAAAGCAGAGCTGAAACGTATGTTTATTGTAAATTTTCCAAAAAAGTATTTAAACTGGAACAATGACATCCAGCATAATGTGTAGTTAAACGAGTATCAGCAACCACAGCAAAATCGGTCGCTGCAATTACATTATATGATAGAGAAATTAAGGGTTGCAACCCTGTTATCACGTAAAAGTCTGTGATGCTGAAGCCTAATCGGGTTTCTAATGACGGATTATTAAAAAACACATTAACGTAAAGGAAGAAGATCGTCTTTTGTTATCACGCTAAGCCCCACAGTTTGCGAGAAATTCGCGCATAAACGTCGCAACCATTTACGTCCCTGCACCTGGTACGCAGGCAACACGCATCCCACATTGTTTTGTCACGCCTGCCGGGAGGGCAACCGGAACTACAAGGCAGCTGTTGCATGCTCGTGTGTACGCCAAGGTCGTAAACGTGCCGGTGTGTGCCCATTTAATTGATTGATTTTATAGTTTGTTTATTGATCTCGATGACACAAGTTACAATAATTTGAATACAATAGGAACAGTCAATACAGAGTACATGTGTGCCAACGAAAACTTCGTTCTTCCACAGAAACGGACGGTTCGGGATATGCAAGTGAACTGTAGCAGAAATAAACAATGATGAGTAACACTGCAGAGGGGGGAAAAATTTTCCGAAACCCCCAAAGGAACGAACAAAATCAAAACAACAATACCAGGGAGAAGGAAAAGTACTGGGATACTAGCCTAGGGAAGGAACCAGGGATAAGAAACCTTATGGGAACAGAATATGGAATAAAGCCAACTAGTTGTGAAAGAAGGAAATTACTTAAGGAGAATAAAACAGGAAAGTTACTGTAATGATCTGCAATAAAATAACGGAGCTTAAAATGATTTTCAAAGTGTGGGCATTGTGCCCTGCGGGACTGAGGCGCCCGCACTACCATGTACCCATTTGACTGCTACACCACACACTATCTTGGTGCTCACAAAAGCAGTAGTAAGCAGTATCACTGCATCGAGACCGCTAGCACCATCTACCAGGTGTACAGTTGTCTGCGTGTCGCTGTGGCAACGTGAATCAGTGCACGTGTACAGTGCAGCACAGGGATGCAGCAGTAAGGCAAGCAGCATGCATCCCAGGAGGCGGGTAACACACCAATCCACCTTTGCTGGCATTGGCCAGCGCCGACGGAATAGAGGAACAGTCGCCAAACGGAAACATGATTCTGGAAGCGAACGACATATGCGTACGACACAGTTTGTAGAGGAGATCCTTGCCTCCATCGAAGAGGCACACTCTCAGCACCCGAGCCATTGCCCACTCGATGGATGCCAACCAAAGTACTGTAATACGGGTTCTTCGCGAGCAACAACTGCGTTCTTAGCCCTTGCATAAGGTACAAATGGCAGGTCCTGGCAATCATCCTCGTCTGCTACAATTCGTTCAATGGCTCTGACGCAGAACGGCGTCCTGCCCTCCAGACCGTTTACGGTGCCGCGCGTCCATAGCATCAACTGCACTAGTGTATCTGCTGACAACCGCGAGTGCCTACACGAGTGCAGAGAGAGAGAGAGAGATCGAGAGAGAGAGAGAGTGTGTGTGTGTGAAAGCGCAGAGCAGTGCAGCACAACCCCATCCCCCTTCATTTACGGGCGAGGGTGCATAATGGCAGACCCAGCAAATATAATTTGTAGGGCAGATTCAAACCAATCATTTGAAAGTAAAGAAAGACACACCAGGAGAGTAAACTTTCAGAGTTTCAGGGATTTTATTTTGTAATTCTCACAATCACGTATATTTCACCTCAGTTGTTGCACCCTCAATTAATTCCATCCAAGTGTAGATTGTGACTATTTTTATTCAGGGAATATTTGTGTATTTATCTTGTTAATTTATAATGCAACTGTTCTTGTCCTTTCAACTGTTGCAAGTTACAGGCAAGCAGAAAGTAGTTCAGGGCGAGCCACGTACCGCTATAGTTCGTGCCTCGCGAGCTCGCCATATTCAGTCGCCATCGAGTGACTCAAGGGGTCGGCACGCACAGCGTCGCGCTCCAGGTGCCTTCAAGTTTTCACGCCAATCACTTTTAGCTGCAACAGTCTAATGTAACATACCAGGACCTGTTCTTTCTGCACCTGGAGACGACACCTCTCCTTCCCCGGGAATAGCATCGCCCGGGGAAGCCTAATGTACCAGTAATTCACTCTCATGCACAAATGTATATTTTTCGCAGTTTTGCCTGGTGGGCCGCAGGCCAGAGTCCGTATAAAGTGTTCACCTAGGGCGATGTAAGTGTTTCTGTGGCAAGAGTAGTTAAGTGCAAGTTTTCAGACTTCGTGTCTTCTATTTCAAGCACTGCTGTCAAGCGTTTCGGGATACGGGTAACCCGCCTACACCCAGTTTCACGTAAATTACTTAACAACCAGTATGCTCAACTGAGAGCTTTTACAGTTTAAGGTGTGTGGGCCAGCCTGAATAGGCCCACAGTATTTTCCATGTAAGTATCAGGAGCGAGGGGCTCCTCCAACATTTCACGGAGGGACTGTGTACGTCCGGAGGAACGGCCCGTCGTACCCTGAGATCATCACCAGCAGCAACAATTGGCACCGCCTGCTGACAGTGTCCGGCGCCTAGTCGGGTATCAAAATCTACAAACCACCTACCAATGTTTTTCACCGCCCCTCCAAACTCCCCTTGACCCAACACCAACCAGCCAACAGGCGTTAATTGTGGCCTTTCCGTGTAGCGTATATTTCCCTCATCATTTATCATGTTTTTCGGTACAGAAAACCTCAAAATTTCCCGGCTCCTCAACCCCTCTTTGAGCAATTTTCCCACCTATCCCCCCCCCCTTTTTTTCAAGAGCAAGTCAGGAGCTGTCTGATCAATTTGGGACAACTCTCTGACGACAGCCAGATTCCAGAACGAAGCTCAGAGATGCCATGCCATGTGGCATAAAAGTATGCCAAAATCAGCTTCGCAGCCACCATTACATCAACGGTGCAGGGCATGTGCAACGAGTCGGCCATAACGTGACAGCGAGGCACCACTGCCCCACCCAAAGCAGGCACAGAGTGGTCAGCCGCGAAGGGGTGGGCTGTGCCCTTGACACCCACTGCCAGGTTCGGCTGCCGCACCGCGACCATGGCTGGAATGACACCTTCCGAGGACAGAGCAAACTATTCGCAATGTGCGTGAACATTTCTTTTGGCCCAGACTAACCAGGCACGCACACAGGTAAGTTAAAACAGTGTGTTAAGTACAACCAATTCAAACCATGGTGAACTGACGTGCAACAGCAGCAGCCCCGACTGCTCACTAAGCCCTTCTAGATGGTGTCCCGCGACCTCACGGGGCCCTACCCAAGATCCTTAGGGTGGAAGAGATTCATCGTGGTGGTCACGTATAACTTCTCCTTGTGGGTTGAGGCATATCCCGTCAGTAGCGCACGAACCACGAGTGTTACAAATGTTCTGCAAACTGACTTCTTCCCCAGGTGGGGATATCCGCAGAACATACTTACCGATAATGGCACACAATTCACTGGCAGGAAGTGGCGAGAATTATGTACCCGTTGGGGAGTGCGACACCTTAAGATGACAATTTACCACCCAAGTGACAACCCCACGGAGCGCCGCAACCGGAAGCTCAAGACCCAGTTGCAGCTCCGCGTGGGTGACCAGCACACCACCTGGGCCGACCATCTGCCACCCGCCCTCTTCTCCCTCCGTCGACGCATCAACGCCGCCACCGGCAAGTCACCTGCCGACGTCCTGCCGGGCCACGAACTCGCCCTGCCTGGTGAATTTTACTGCCCGCTGGCAGAAGACAGTGGTGACCCAGTCAACAATAATGCCTGACGTGAATGGTGTCGTAGGGAGCACCAAGAGATATGCACTCAACTACGACCTGGTCAGCACGTCTATGTCCAAGCGCACCCGCAGTCCGCAGTATGCAGACACTTCTGCGCGAGCTTTGCGGCGAAATGGAGCGGGCCACACATGATCGCACAAGCCGTCGGACCCACAACCTACCTGGTCCAGCATGGCAGAAAGACTGTGAAGGTTCACCGGGATGAACTGTGTCTAACGCCAGGTATCGTCGTTCCCACGTCAACACCATGCCAGGCACACCAACAGCATGAGCAAGAGGAAGCAGCACTATGGTCTGCCCACATCACGATGCCTGGTGTCGCAGCACGTGCCTCAACGGAGGCATCCACCCCCTCACACATCCTGCTACAAGTGACATCCCAGGACCTCCTGCCGAACTGTCGATGGAATCAGGATGGCTCCCGGAGGTGTCCACCACTGCCGAGGGGTAATGCGCCGGGGCGCGCAACAGCAGGAACGCCATCACCAGCTGAGTGGTCACCTCCTCGGTCAGTGCCCGCCCGGTTCGCTACCGTCGGAAGTGGGGTCGGTGGATGNTGAGTGGTCACCTCCTCGGTCAGTGCCCGCCCGGTTCGCTACCGTCGGAAGTGGGGTCGGTGGATGAGCAGCAGCAACAGCAGGAGCAGTGACTGCGGCAGCGAGAGTAGCAGGCCTCCCACGTCAATATCAGCAGCAGCACCAGCACCATTCAGGCCACGCAAGGGCCCCATACACCCTGCAGCTCCGACGTCATGGGACCGCAGCCTGTCCGTGCCTTAAAATACACGGCCCGCAAACTGTCTCAGCAGGAAGGGGGTGTTTGACGCAGGACGGCGTCCTCTCCTCCTGACAGTTTGCCATGCCAAGCGTCTACCGCATCAACTGCACTAGTGTAGCTTCAGACAACCGCGAGTGCCGACACAAGTGCTGTGCTTGTGTGTGAAAGTGCAGAGCAGTGCAGCACAAATGCATTCACCACCCCCGACTCCAAAGGCGGGCGAGGGTGCATAATGGCAGACTTAGCATATATATAATTTGTAGGGCAGATTACAAGCAAGTATTTGAGAGTAAAGAAAGACACACAGAAAGTGTAAATGTTCAAAGAGTGGCATTTCAGGGATTTTATTTTGTAATTCTCAAATTCATGTATTTTTCAAGTCGGTTGATTCCCCCTCATTTCATGCCATTCATGTGTAGATAGTAACTGTTTTTATTCAGGGAATATTTATGTATTTATTTTGTTAATTAATCATACAAGTGTTCTTGTCCTTTTAATGTTTGCAAGTTACAAGTATGCAGAAAGTAGTGCGGACGAGCCGCGTGCCGCCATAGTTCGTGCCTCGCATGCTAGCCAGATTCAGTCGCCGTCAACTCAAGGGGTCGGCACATGCCGCATAGCACTTTGGATGCCTTCGCGTTTTCGCGCTAATCACCTTCAGCTGCAATAGTCTAATGCAATCTACCAGAACCTATTATTTCTGACCCCGGAGACGCCACCCCTTCTTCCCGGGGAATAACATCGCCTGGGGAAGCGTAATACACCAATAATCCATTCTCATTTACAATTGTGTATTTTTCGCAGTTATGCCTATCTGGCAGGCCGCAGACTAGAGTCCGCATAAAGTGTTCAAATAGAGTGATGCAAGTGTTTCTTTGCAAGAGTAATTACATGCAAGTTTCCAGACTTTGCGTCTTTTATTTCTAGCACTGCATTCGGGCGTTTCGGTGTAGGGGTGACCTATAACCTGCCTTCACCCAGTTTCACGTAAATTACTTAACAGCCAATGTGCTCAACTCAGAGTTTTTACCGTTTAAGGCGTATGGGTCAGCCTGAATAGACCCACAGCATTTTCCATTTCACCGAGTGACTGCATACGTCCAGTCGAACGGCCCGCTGTACCCTGACATTATCACCAGCAGCAAAAATTGGCACCGCCTGCCGATAGTGTCTTGGGCCTAGTCGGGTATTAAAATACACAAACAACCTAACAATATTTTTCACCGCCCCTCAACAATTCCCTTAACCCAACACCACCTAGCCAACAGGTATTAGTACCTGTAACTGTGCAATATGCAGCAATGTACCTCTACTTCCATAATGTGGACAGCCGAGATGTGTTTTACATGCGATGGTATTTTTAATACCAGGAATATCGACACGTGGGTGGAAGGCATCCCACACAGTACCCGCATACAAAGCCACCAGCAGTGGTTATCTGTGAACATGTGGGCGGGTATTGTGCACGACCATCTCACTGGGCCATTCCATCTCCTCCACGACTTAACGCTGCTGTTTACCGTCAGTTCGTCGAGTACACACTTCCGCAGCTCCTGGAGGATGTTCCACTTGACGTGCGAATGTATTTGTTGTTTAAGCTTGACGGCCAGGATCTGCGAGCACATCTGGATACAGCACATCCGACCATTGGATTGATGGAGGTGGACCCATTACCTGGCCCGCACGTTCGCTTGACATGACACCTCTCAATTTTTTCTTTGAACAACATGTTAAATCGTTAGTGCACGACACACCCATCGACAGTGAAGAGGATCTGCAGTCGAGAACCGCTAATGCATGTGACACCAACCATCACATACCAGGGGTATTTGGGAGTCAGACAATCCCTGCAGTGATGCTCTGACCTGTGCATTGAAGTTTATGGTTGGCACTTTGAACATCTCCTTAAGAAATAATAGTCTCTACTTATGTGTTGCATACTTATATGTACTGTACTGGTTCATATGTTATTAAAGGTTTACGTGTGTTCTCCTACGAGTGTGTGAAGGTAGCTTCCCTTGGCATACCCTACCAGCCATACTAACATTGTCAGTGTAGGTTCCATCACACCCGATCACATTATGTGATGCATGTACAGTGGCTCACATTAATATTTGGCCACCTATGATTATCGCAGTTTCATGGCCTCATGTTACATTAGTANTGTGTGATGCATGTTGCATGTACAGTGGCTCACATTAATATTTGGCCACCTATGATTATCGCAGTTTCATGGCCTCATGTTACATTAGTAATGAAGATAAACCTAAATGATATTGCACAGCCATTCTTGTGTGCTTTAAATGAAATATAGCGGTAGCCAATAACAGAAATGAGCAATGCAACTAAACAAACAATATGATTTGGTCATCACATGTTGCATAAGAACGCCACTTTAATATTCGGCCATCATCATTCAAACACAAACATAATCCTCTTCGCTAACTAAACAAACATTCTTTTAGTACCTGGTAGCATGGTCATTCTGTTTAATTACTTCTCGCAGGCGTTGTGACATATTAGCAATTATTTTCCTGGTACATTCGGAACCAATTTTACTCCATTCTTCCTTGGACCATGTCTCTAATTCTTTAGTGGACCTAATTGTTGTAGTAAGCAGTCTTATTTTGAGTTCATCCCACAAATTTTCTATGGGATTCAGGTCGGGGGATTGAGGAGGTGCGTTATTGACTTTGGGACAGTTATAACAAAAGCCAGTTCTTGACAATGACGACTTGTGTTTTGGGTCATTATCTTGGTAGAATTTAAATGTGTTCCAAATGCCCAGATTATCATCCCTTTTGTGTAGGTTTGCTGTCAGGGTGTTGAGATGGTCTTCCTTTTTCATTGTCCCATCGACACGTACAGTCTCTCCAACACCTGCTCAAGATATACAGCCCCAGGTCATAATTTTGCCTCCACTGTGTTTCACAGTAGGTTGTATGTTCCCAGGTTTTAGCTCCTCATTTGGCTTGCACCATACTGTTACCCTGCCATCTGTACCAAACACATTCAATTTCGTTTCATCAGCAAAAATAACATCATTCCACCAGCTTATATCTTTGTCAGTGTAGTATTTTGCGAACGTAAGTCGTTTTCTTTTATTTACCTCATTAATGAAAGGCTTCTTTCTAGATACCCTGCCATTATATCCTACTGTTCTGATAACTCGTCGTATGGTTTCTGGATGGGCGTTCTTTACACATTAATTGAGTACCTCCGTGGTAAGTTTGCAAGCACTAATTTTCGAATATTTTTTTTATTTTCCTGATTACTAGACGTTATTCTCTCTCGCTTAGTTTCTTTGTCTGTCCTTTTTGAGGTATCGAATCTAGTCTGTCTTTCTTCTGAAACTTTCTTATGATGTATCCGACCGCGAACCTTGGCAGATTCAAATGATCCGCAATTTCTCGTTGAGATTTCTTCTCTGCATGATGAAAAATGAACAACTGCCGTTGTTCAAACGTTGTATTATTGCCCCTACGTCCCATTTGCCTAACTGACGCAGCCAACAGAGCTGCCCAATACAACCTCTCAGCGCAGAGAGCGTGCAGGGAATGACACAAGGTAAGAATGTAATGTGCATCATGCCTGTACCACGTGTCCACCACAACTGGCCGAATATTAAAGTGACGTATGTATGAAGCACGCGAGGACAAAATATTGTGTTTCACTAACTTGCACTGCTCATTTCAGTTATTGGCTACTATTGCATTTCATCTAAAGCACACAAGAATGATTGTGCAATATGTTTTATGTTTATCTTCATTTCTAATGTAACATAAGGCCATGAAACTGCGATAATCACCGGTGGCCGATTATTAACGTGANACCGGTGGCCGAATATTAACGTGAGCCACTGTATGTCATGCGATTGAAGCAAGGACCTCTTCCACAAAATGTGTCATACGCATATGTCGTTCGCGTCCAGAATCATGTTTCCGTTTGGCGGCTGTTCCTGTATTCCTCCGGCGCTGGCCAATGGCAGCCAAGGTGGATTGGTGTGTTACCCGCCTCCTGGGATGCATGCTGCGTGCCTTACTGCTGCATCCCTGTGCTGCACTGTACACTAGGTGCATGTCCGCTAGTTCCGTCCACGTGTACTGATTCACGTTGCCACAGCGACACGCAGACAACTGTATATCTGGTAGATGGTGCTAGCGGTCTCAATGCAGTGATACTGCTTACTACTGCCTGTGTGAGCGCCAAACTAGTGTGTGGTGTAGCAGTCAAATGGGCACACACCAGCACGTTTACTACCTTGGCGTACATACGGGTACGCAACAGCTGCCTAATATTTCCGGTTGCCCTCCCGGCAGGCGTGACAAAGAATGTGTTATGCGTGTTGCTTGCTTGCCAGGTGCAGTAATGCACATGGTTGCGGCATTTATGCGTGAATTTCTCGCAAACTGTGGGGCCTAGCGTGATAACACAGGACGACATTCATCGTTAACTTTAACTCGCTCTTAGAAATACATCATCGGAAAACCGATCAGGCAGGGTTGCAACCCTTAATTTCTCTTTGACGTAATGAATGACAGTGACCGGTTTTGCTGCTGTTGCTGGTATTCGTTCAACTACGCATTATCCTGGGCGGCATTTTTCCATTACAAATACAGTACTTTTTTTGTAAAATCTACAACAAACATTGTTTTTCAGCTACACATTAAAGTGTGCGTACCACCCTCACGAAGCATCGTAGACCATGTCGCATGTTTTCGACGCAATTCTTCACAAGGGAAATGCAGGCGGAGTGCGTCGGCGTTTTTAAGACGCACTCCGTATTATGACACACGCGCGGTCTAAAATATGTAATGCGAACAAATATTTTTGTAAGTGATGTCTACAAGTTGAACAGTATTTTGCACAAATACAAAATAACAAATTTTTTTTTCGATGACAAGCACATTGAAGTGGATGCGGTCGCAGTTATGCACATAGCGCACAAGAGCATGCTCACGCACACTCACTTCTGGAAGTTAAGCACTGAGTGGGTAACATACGACCACCAGTGAAGTTGCGGTTCAGGCTGTATTTATTTCATCCTTACATTACAAATACTTTTTAATGATCCAAGGTCATAGTTTCAAGCTACAATTTCATAAACTAACGTAACGATTGCCCACAACTGACTTAGATTTAAGTGTAATAAATAGGTTTGGGAGGTCGTAAACACTGGTGCCTTGGGAGCTTATGAGGGTGAAGCGGGGTGACAATGGAGCAGCGCCGGAATACAAGGGTGGCGGAAACGGGAGATACCCGAGATAACCCGCCGACTAGAGGCACCGTCCGACACGATTCCCACGTGCGAAAAGCCTTGCGACCAAGACGAAAATTCAAGAAATAACTAAAATACTGCATGTTAACGAAACACGCTGAATTATGAATAAATGTTAATACTCAACTTGAAAAAAAAAAAAATCTAACGCGTTTGTTGATGCGAGTTAATCACTTGATACCAGTGTAGTGAAATTAAAAATATTATAGTAGATGATTGATAACATTGTTTCTAAAGTAGTATCCCTAACGTTATTAATTACTATTATACTACAAAGATATAAAGGAAAAATTTAAAAGCTAAGACTTTATTGTGCCTCTGAGACGCATAGTCAGCGTGTTATATATATATATATTTTGTACGCAATGTGTAGGTAGAGATTCTGTGAAAACTTTTTAAACAAATTGTAAATTATTTGTTTTAGGAAGAGAGGTATAAATAGTCGTGGGAGGCGAGTGCTCTATCCGCTGCACCAACGCGGCCCCAACTTAGATTCGAAATTTCAGGACCAAATATACATGCGCAAAGCTTAAGTCACTTTTACATTTCATTCAGAAATCTTTAAAAAAAAAAAAAAAAATTATTTCTTTAGTACTAAATGTATTTCTGCATTTTCAAGATTGGTCCCAGAAATGTCAGTTCGAGGAGATCACGACATGTGTTGCTGCACACTTGCGTGCTCTAGAGTGTTAACGGGGGTCCGCCTGCTTGTGGCTATCCTGCGCGTTCGAGGCCTCGAAACACGTGAGCTCTAAGGCCTATTCTCCCACCAAGGCGAACCGTGTTCAANGTCAGTTCGAGGAGATCACGACATGTGTTGCTGCACACTTGCGTGCTCTAGAGTGTTAACGGGGGTCCGCCTGCTTGTAGCTATCCTGCGCGTTCGAGGCCTCGAAACACGTGAGCTCTAAGGCCTATTCTCCCACCAAGGCGAACCGTGTTCAATGCCCGACCGGGTCACTCCCGGATTTTCTCATGTTGGAATCGTCCCGGACGATGCAGCTGGTCAGCGGGTTTTCTCGGGGATCTCCCATTTCCTCCGCCCCTTCATTCCAGCGCTGCTCCATTCACACCTCAATCACCCTCATCGGCTCTCAAGACCTCGCTGTTAAAAGCCGCCCGAATATTTTAACTTACTCTAAGGCCTACTCTTGCACTCTCACTACTTGCATTATCGCCTCTACGCGCAAGGCGCTCAACAGGCGACTTGCGTGTTGTCTTTACGTCGGCGACTCGCTCAGAACGTGGCTTTTTTTTATGGCACGTCTATTAAAATAATACGTGGTATGATTCGTGTCTAAAGACAACTCTAAAATTTATGTATACAAAATTTAGCTGCTAAACTAATTTTCAAAACAATCGCGAGCGATAATTTTTTTTTGTCTGACAATCCAATTTTTCTAAAGACTCCATTTGTTTCGAAAGTTGGAACTACTTCAAATAGCAATGCCTTGATTTGTCTCCTTACATACGTTCGTTACAACATAATTAAGATTATAAGTATAAACCAGGATAGTATTACGTTTTACCCAAGACCGTTTTTAGTCTTTCAACAATCTCTAATAATTGGTGGAAAATCTCTCTCAATGACTGGAACTGTATGTGTGTATGAAACCACGTTTCTTAAGAAAAACATTTTTTAAATACGTTTGCTTTATAAAAACAATGTCGGTAAATATTATATGTTTATTGTTTCTGGACTTGCCGGTATTATGTTATTGTTTTCAGCAGTCCTGTAACAGTTAGAGCCGCAAATGAAAATGTGAGAAAAAAAAACTTTTCAAATTGCATATTTGGTGTTGGTCTAATGCGCTCTACACACGAGCGGCAATTCACTTCTTGTTTTGGTACGCGTATAAAAATGGCGTCACGGCCGTGTTGACAATAACGAATTATAATGACTTTATAGCAACTCGTATTTAAATTATTCCCTCCACACAGACATTTTTCAAAGATATTAAAAAGTTTGTTACGAAATGAGTAGCAAGTTGTTCTTGTAAGGAGAATTATGGGCCATTGTATTCGAGCCGCACTACACATTTTACTTAGCATGCAAACTTTTTGGACAATATTTTACGGGCAGTTAAAAACTAAGCACATATTTTGTTTACAGATTAGTTAAATTAGTTAGTCTTAAATAGCAATGTAAATGTATCGCTGTGCGTGGAATTTATTAACTAAACCATCACAAACAGCAATATTTAATACAATGTAAGTTACCGTTTTCGAATAATGTTTTCTTGTTCGTAATAACGTATGGAAACTGCGAAACCAGTATCTACATGTGCAAAAATAATTACTTTCAAAATTTATAACATTTCGTTTCGTAGCACTTTACAAAAACGAAATTAAAACATATTCCCTTCTTAATTTTAACCTTATTTCATTTTCTTGGAAGCTTCTGTTAACTATTCCGTTTTAAAAAATAGGTTTCTTCGCAATATATCAATGTTATTATCATATAGTTGTATATATCATTATTTTGTTAATTTTATAACATATACTGTGGCATATTTACTTATTTTGTGGCTTATATACCCAATTTTTGCCAAAAAGTATGCTGTAATTTTTAAATCGCAAAAAATATATGTTGTATGAACTATTGTTGTGTATGACAGCTAACAGAATTCTAATACATTTCCAATAAATCTTACCCCATTAAAAACATATCAAGAGTTCCACGTATTGTTCTCGATTTAATTTTTTCGCGCATTTTCGCAGCGGGAGGGAGGCCTTCCCATCGTCCTCGGCCGAGTGCTGCAGTTGTACTGAGCTGGAGACAGACATGCCGCGGCTCGGCGGCCCGCGAGACGACAGCTGTGCGCAGGCGCGGCGGGCCGAGAGACGCCGCCAGACGCCGCCAGGAGCGCTGCAGGTACCGCACGGCCGGCGCCCACACGTGCCTCTCGCCGCTGCTCGGGTCACAGATAAAGTATTAAAGGTCCGGGGTGGACCCCGCATTCCAACCGTAATTACAACCGTTTTTTTTTACGTCCCGTTTCTTGTGATGAGCCGTGTGAACTGGCGGCCGGCCGGCCGGCCGGCCATCTCCAGCGCGCCTTTTTTATCGGCTCGCCTTAAAAGGAATTGAATTTGTTAGCGAGCCGGGCGGGCGGGCCGGCCTGTTTTGTTCGTGTTTGCCGGCAACCCGAGAGCCGTGTCGCTCGCGGCGCCCTAACGAGCCGGCCCGCGCATGCGCGCGACCACGGGGAGGGTTTCCTCAGGGCGCTCCCACGTCACATCGCACCCCGCCAATCCCCGTCTCATGCGCACTGCGAAACTCATATTTCTCCTCTTCTACTTTAGCGCCACTCTGTGCTCGACATTCACGAAGCTATATAAACGATGTTCACCGTCGACTGGGCACTTTTGAAAGCTTTGCTTTGGATCACCTTTTCTCCTCATTTCCTATTCTTCCACCATAAAATATATATGGGCACAATGGGTTTATTCATGCAACTGTCAAGTGAAAACGTAAAACTTTTGAGGACCTAAACGATTTACTAACACGCCATTTCGTACTCTAGAGAATATTAAGAATCAGCTTCATCCCTTTTGCAGAAATACTATATTTTCGTTTTCGCGTAATAATTTCGGATTTGTAGTAGTTGCTGACAGTGTACGATTATAGAAAATTTACATTTTACGAGTTGTTTAATAATTTTGTACGTAGTTTTAATTGTGTGTTATCAATCAGCTTGTTGTGAAAACCCGAGAACTTATTTATATTTTATTAATAAGTTCCCGACATTCTACAACGAGCAGATATAACACAATTAAAAAAACGCACAAAAAATTAAACAACTCGTAAAATGTAAATTTTCTATATAATCGTGCACTTTCAGTAATTACTACGAATCCGAAATTATGACGCGAAAACCAATAACTTCTGCAAAATGGATGAAGCCAAGCCTTAAGAAAATGAAACACCGTCTTTATTTGTCACGTTACACTCGCACAATAACGTCAATACTTGGAACTGTTTTTCTTAATACGCCGCTAGTTTAACAGGCGGCCTTCGTGCCAGAGTGTGTATTTTATGATAGCGTAAGATGCAGTTAACGGACAAGGTTTTTTTTCGGATGTTGATTTCAAAAGGGCTAACTTTACCGTTAACAACCTATAACAATACATTCTGTGTACATATTTATTCTCTCGAATCCAGGGGCGCAGCAACACGAGGGTGAATGGGTATTTCGCTCCCTCCCTCTACAGGATGATTCTAAAATCATGGGACAAACATTGAGGGGTGGTAGAGCTCACTAAAACAAACAATTATTGTATAGGGATAAATGGGCGGGAGTGACGCGTTGGGGCACAAACACAAAAACATAACACATTAACGAAAACATAAAATGTTCATTAGCAGCTTACTTAAAGAGTGATTCCGTACAGAAAATGTTAAAACAGTTGCTGTAAATGCATCCACCAACAGTCACGCATGCTTGGCGACCTCTACATATGACGTGATTGGCTGACAATGGTGGCGTGCGTGAAATACCCGGCGTATTTGAATATGTTCGCCAATCACGCCACCGACGCTACTAAGCTTGCATTACTGTCGGTGGTAGCAATTTTGAGCAATTAATATAAACATTGCTGTAAAAAGGCATTTAGCGGCGACGTTGTACATAAACAATGTGTTTGTGCCTCAACGCGTCACTCCCGCCCATATATTCCTATACAATAATTGTTAGTTTTAGTGAGCTCTACCACCCCTCAATGTTTGTCCCATGATTTTATAATCAACCTGTATATTGTCGGTGGAGAGGCAAGAAAGGGCAAAGCAAATAAACACATCTCCATGGCCGTGCGGGCCTCAGCCCCGCAGCTCACACTACATCCGCCATCAAGCCTTCCCCTTTAATTTTTTCTTATATAATTTCAGTTACTATTCACATTCACACCTATGGTTACGCGGGAGCCTTAGCCCCGCGGCTGACAACACCAACTCTAGTTTACTCCCTCACTCCCCCTTAAACACAACTTCTCAAATATTCCTTTTACCGTTCTACGCATTCTGTATTTACGAAATATTTTTCCCCGAGTAGTTCTCCCCGTTTAATTTCTTTCCGCGCAATTTCAGTCTTCACAGCTTAGAATGCGGTTTCTTACGTCTCCTCTTCGTCTCTGCCTAAAAGCGCCCACCTTTCCCTTTTTAATTTCTATACTTCCTGTATAATTCCACCTTCCGCTTTTCATAGCATAGGGGTTTTGGATATTTTCCCCGTTTATTTTTACTAATCCTTGTTTTGTGTTTTTTATCTTTCAGTTGGTGTGTCGCCATCTTTCAAATTTTTGTAGACGAGCGTATGTACGCTGGAACACATGAGTCAAATTTTTCAATGTTCATATTATCAATTTATTCCAGTTATGCACGGTGCTACTTTATGCAATAAAAACCCATTAAATCAAATCAATCAATCAAAATACATTTCCGTATATTTCAGTGTTTAGCGTGAGGCTGTCTGCTCAAAAAATATGACTGAGCATTTGCATTTGATTCTAATCTCATACTTTTTTTTTTGGCACAATATTCGAATAATGAATGACAAAGTGTTGCATCCAGTAGATTTGATTATTTAAATCTTTCTTGGTAGCATGTTATTAATGATGTAAAACACTACATTACTAACAAAAATACATCGTAAATAGTAAACGCAATTTATAAAAATGGCGTCATTTAACTGATTAGTATTTCTATTTGACTAATCAACATCTTACTTCATGACGAATAACTAACACCATACTAGAAACCTGTATGCTATTCATAATGCTACAAGACGCCAGAGGGGCGTATCCGATTTCGCGAGGGACGGATATCGTAATAAACACAAAGCACTAATTTTAATGTTTTCATTTATTCACGCAGACTATTACGATCGTTGACAACCATTCATCGTAATTAACTTAAACTGTTATATTTTTCAGGCCTGGCGTGGGACATAAAAGTTAAACGGGACAAAATTGGCAAAAGAACCCACAGATCACTCAAGCTTTTGCCATAATCACACACTCGTGTGCTTTGAGATGAGAACACTACACAAAAACATGTGTTATCGCTGAAACTCCAGCAGTGCTAATTCCTCTCACGCAAGCTTCTTCTCTCTGCTCTGTCGTCCAGTTTTATTCTTCACATGTATATGTAGATAACTACTCTGACGATAGAAGCATCAGAACTGGATAAATACCCGCTGGAAAAAAACGTGCGAAACTATCTCATACTCCTGCACAGTGTTGAACTTCGCGCCCACAAGCAGACTCACTGGTCGAATGATAATTTCGTGCTTGTAGTAAGCTCGATTTAATTACACTTGCTGCAAGCTTAACTCGGGCAAGCAGCAAGTATAACTCAAGCGTTCTGCAAGCTTACCATTAGCAAATGCGTGTCAGTGGTGAGAAATTAAGCCTGAGCCAAGCCTGAATCCCACACGACATGACAAGCTTGCTCGGCAAGGCATATTCACTCCAAAGGGCAAGCTTACATGCTACCTGGGTTACACCCACAGTAATCTAGGTTCCCAAGTCTTCAACAGTGAAATACATGATCATAACAAAAGACAGTAATTGTGGTGTGTTATATAGGTACATGAAGAAAGAGAAAGTAAGAAGATTAATGAAAGGGTCGTGGGAGTGTGTAACACTTCTGTTCAAACTGCTGCTACTGCCTAGGAGTGTCTTGACACGACTACGAAGTAAATACTAGATTTCGGGAGTAGCAGTAGTTCCCACGGGGGACATATTGCCCCCCCCCCCCCAATAGACAATATGCACACAGTAAACTAACCGGCTAGTGGTAAAAAAAATTTGTTTCATTTTATTCCTTAATTTCTTCTGATTTGCCTATATGTCACGGCCACGTATACTACTCGTTCGTAAGTGTTCACTATTTATTCTCTTGTAGCAAGCAAGCGTATCAAGGATGCCCACCTATGGCACACGGATTGGCTTGACGTTTACAAAGTGGCTGTAGACATACAAAATAATCTATGAGAAAGCACCAGCCTTATAGCGGCGCGCAGGGTGAGGGGAGGTAGCTTGTCATATGTAGAACACTCTCCCACACCTGACATTTTTTTTGATAACTTACACAAGGGGGGGGATGAGATTTCTTAAATCTCCTGCTGCCCGTTCGGCTAGACAAAGTACGACGGCGAATAAAAAAAAAGGTAAAGGTGATTTCTACATGACACCTCTTATTACGACAGATGCTGAACGAATGTATATTTTACTTTCCTGCACAGTCGCCTTGCACGGGGATGCACCTGTTGTTCATTGAGCTTCCCTACGCATCACGAAGAGAAGCGTCGCGGTTGATCCAGAAGCTAGGCCTGTGTAGCTTGTTGGACCTCATCGTCCGTGCAGAACCTGCGACTTCGCTGCTTCTCCTTCTATGGGTCGAATACACGGTAATCTGGCGGTGTCATCATATCACTCTGAACACGATGTCGATGGGCGACCGGATCGACTTTCGTCAGTCACGCTCGTTCTTTTTTAAAAACGTCACACCCACTCAAACACGCCTTTAATTTAAATACGGCGCGTGCAGCAATACTGCATTAAGGTGGCCGCCTGGTTGAAGGAATTTTGTAAGTTCACGGCCTAAAAGCGCGGAAGCTCTAGGGGCGACTGAGACACGCGCATCAACTCTATCCCAACGCCTCTACGCGCAAAGCACTGAACTGGCGTGCAGTTTTGCCGTCGATAACGTGCTTCTACGAGACTTTCTGCGGATACCCTACCATTTTATGACGTACGGTAATAAAAGTAAATGTTTGATGCACGTCCATATTCCTTTTTTTAAATATTTTGTACCGGAATGTTCGCACCTAAAAATGACCGTGAAAAAACCCGCTTGAGCCATTTTCACTATCACATAAACATGCTTTAGAGAGAAATGGAGATTAAATAACAAGCAGTGCATCAGGCGACCTCAGCTGATGACCTTGGGTTCGAATCCCATCCGGGCATCCAGTTTTTTTTTTTACTAACAGAATTTGTTTAATGTACGTAGAGCAAAACAAATCTTCAGTTGCACGAACCAAATATTATTTTGGGGACACCAAAGAAGAACAACGAAGTAATTTTGTTTCAACAACAATATACACTGAAGAGCCCAAAAAAAAAAAAAAAAAAAAAAAAAAACTGGTACAGGCGTGCGTATGCACATAACAGAGGTATGGAACCAATCAGAGTAACGCGATGCGGTCGGCAGCTAGATCGGTTACTGCTGCTACAATGGCAGGTTATCAAGATTTAAGTGAGTTTGAACGTGGTGTTGTAGTCGGCGCACGAGATATGGGACATAGCATCTCCCAGGTAGCGATAACATTTGGATGTTCGCGTACGACCATTTCACGAGTGTACCGTGAATATCGGGAATCCGGTAAAACATCACATCTTCGACATCGCTGCGGCCGGAAAAATATCGTGAAAGAACGGGACAAACGACGACTGACGAGAATCATTAAACGTGACAGACGTGCAACCCTTTCTCAAATTGGCGCAGATTTCAATGCCTCCTGCATACCTTCAGACATTAGTCGAGTGCATGCCACGTGGTCTTGCGGCACTTCTGCATGCTCGTGGGGGCCCTACACGATATTAGGCTGGTGTACCAGTTTTTTTTTGCTCTTCCGTGTATTTCGTTGCCCATGTACAAGCAATTAATTTGGGGTTGAGCTAAACCAACTTCTTTTGATTCAACCAAACATTTTTCCCGCTGCACGTGGCATTAATGCTTCTTTGTATGCTGTGTACAAGGAAGTTTGCCGGGGAAGACGCGAGAGGCGAGGCAAAGCAGTTATATGCTATTCACGGTAAAGCGAGCACTTTTGAAAACCCTCTCATTTGGAATAATAGTCAATAAATATATTTCATTTTATTTAGCCTTAGACGTTTACTTCCGGTTGCGGTGGATTATACATACCGTGTATATTACTCGCATGGCAATATTAATTTTAAAAGGTTGTTAAAGGATTAAAAAAAATGGCTGAAGGGAAAAAGTAACTGGGGTCTCAAAAGTGCTCACTTTACCGTGAACAGCTTGTCAGCCGATACAAAACTCTAAACGGGCCGTAAGCTGATTGTAAGTGTTAAAGCCCTTTCGCGTCGACACGCGCCATTCCCCGGCTGAGCTCAAACGAGAACTTAATAATGGCGAATGTGTAGGGTAGCTCATGGCCGCGGGAGTTTGCACAAGCAGTTACACTAAACAGCAAAGTTCTGTCAACACCCAAAAACACTCCTTGAAAATTAAATACAATTATTACATTGCACTTCCTTTTCCAAAACAAGAGCAAATCACCGCGCCACTACTCTGCAGATTAATATTTTAATTTATAATTACGTCCTCTGCTCGCGGCAGTTTTGATTAATACATTTTATTAAAGGCTCTTCGCATAAACTGAGCACTTTTGAGAGCCATGCTAAAGAACTACACTGTAAAAAAAATTCTTATAAACTTCCCGAACTGTAATTGAAATTTTTAACATATACATTCTATGGAACCGATACCACATATAAAGCTGCAGATATAGGAATGTACAGAATCGCCGCTATACAAAGTCGGAAACTTCCCTAAAGCAAATATAGAAACGCTACCATGAATGTATGGGAAAATAATTTCTTGGAGTATACTTCTATGCACACAGTATATTCTTCCACCATATGAAAAAATTAACGTTGCCAATGGCCTGGTCACTTATTTCATGCATTGGTCAATGAAAAGGTGAAATTATTAGAGAAGTAAATACTTTCCAAATTTGTTACTACCTACACCTATAAGCAATTAAAACAAAAATAAAAAGTGAGAAAAAATAAATTAATTGCTAAAAAAAAATTTCCTAACAATTTTAATTCGACGTTAAGGCATGGAACTATTTAAGTTACCAAATTTACTGGGCGCATACTGATCAATGTCCCATTATAATATGTGCGGGTAGGAGCAGTGATATTTTCCAAAGGTTGGTTTCAGAAGTGCTCAGTTAACCTTGAACAGCCTTTACCAAACATTAAGGCGCCCGTCTACCTGGCGCTTGAACTGCGTTGCAGTCTGTTCCAAATACACGTTTTTCAACGAAACTATTAAGCGTGCGTCCAACGTGCTGATCTACGAAAAGAACACACACTTCAGACGAGAGCTGTTAAGTACTTTCAAAATATCACGTAAGTTAGAAACATCAATTCAGAGTACTCCAAAACCGCTAAAAACGGCCTTTCCAAGGCGCTGTAGCTCAAAATGCACGCATCAGATACATACAAAACTACTATAGGGGCCTGCATTGAACCTTCCTAAAGACTTCCCACTAATAAAATAATATGGTCACCGCTGAAAGTCCCATAGGTACACGCAGCACGACGAGAACACTGCACGCCAGTTCAGAGCCTTGCGCTTAGCGGCGATGGCGTACTTGATGCGCGTGGCAGTGTCGCCCTTATCGCTCCCGCGCTTCTCGGCCTAAACGTGGGAAAAGGTTCCAGGTAGACGGGGGCCTTAACTCACTGTGGCAGCACTGATGTGAGGAATTTTACATACCGACCATTTCCGCAGATACAAACCTTTCGACTTTAATTACTGCCATGCTGCAATTAGTGCTGGCTAAGATTCGCACTGGACAATTAGCCGGCCAAGTGGTACCTGTCACGTCGTCTGTGTGGCCACCGTCACCTTGCTCGCGGCCAGGCCGGGATGCTTAGATGGCATTAAAAAGACGTTGAATGACGTCGGAGAAACAGCTCTTGCATTCGGCGTATGGCTCTTAACATTGCACCAGACGAGCCCCAAGTTTGAATTTCACCCGCAAGGGGAGCAACAAATTTTGTCACAGGCACGAAATATAGAACTTAATGTATAGCACAGCAATTTTTTATTGGTGTATTTATAGATGAAGAAACCTGGAATAGTGAGGAGGTGACAGAAACCCTTAGAGCTGCAAGGGAAATGAAATCGGGATACAAAACTGCTGTGAATACAACTAAGATACAAAGAGCAACTTTGAAGGACAACATAACAAATAATTTAAATTGTATTTAAGCGAGCAGTTTGAAGATTTGCCGGTCAATTGTGAATTTGAGGGGAGGNTTCCCCACTCTTTCTCTACAGATAGGACGGGTCGGCCGAAAATTGCTATGTCTCTTTACGATAAGGATTCTGCACGTTTTAAGTTATAAAAGCACCAAATCCATTGCTTTCAGAACCGATGGGTTCACTTGTGATTATGCCCAGAAGTTTTTTTTCTTCCATTTACAAGCCAGAGTTACGGAACGCAGGTTGATTCTTTAGAACATTTAATGTTGACAGAGACATTTCTGTCGTACAATACAAGGCAAATTAAACACCAGCCAAAGGAAAACGTGCACGAGCGGACTTCTGCAGAACGAGGGACAACCGCCAATGCAGTGTGCTGCATGAATGCAGCTGGGTATTTCGTTCCCACGTTAACAGCAGCAGTGGCAGAGAGAACTGGTAGATGTAACATCTCCTGGTTCGATAGGAAGAGTTTCTGTCAGTGGATGAATCAGCAGTCCCTTCTTTTCCAAGTGGCTGGAACCTTTCACCATCACAGCGAGGCCAACTACACGAAGACCTGTTGTTTTTACACTATATGGCCGCTATTCACACCTATGCAACGTCTGTCCGATCGAGCGAGTCTGAGAAAATAGCATGTCTATCCACACACTACAACCAAGATGGAACTCATGTGGGTGAGTGAAGAGATTTTGGCGGTTCTTAACAGCGAGGTCTTGAGAGCCTATGAGGGTGATTGAGGTGAGAATGGAGCAGCGCTGGAATGAAAGTACGGGAGATCCCCGAGAAAACCCGCAGACCAACGGCTTCGTCCGGCACGATTCCCGCATGCGAAAATCCGGGGGTTACCCGGCCGGGGATTGAACCCGGTTCGCCTTGGTGAGAGGCGAGCAGGCTAACCGCTCGGTCACCACGGCCTCTGGAACCCATATCTGTGTATCTTTTATTTATATTTAAGACATGCTACGCAATAGCTGTTCAGGATTGGCTCTCAAATAATCCCAACCATATTTTCAGATGCTTCAGGTTGCTTCACTGTTTACAGAAGGCGATGGGCAATCAGCGGACTTAAAATACTGGTCTCTAATTTTTCAGTCAAGACATTTTCCATGACGTTAACTTTGTTCCTCAGCCGATTGGAAATCAACACCCATGAGCCTGTACAGTGTTCGTCTTGAGTAGTTTTCAACATCTAAATCTTCTCCAAAACTTGTAGACCCATGAACTATCACAAGTTTTTTAACATGTAGATAACATGTTTTTTAACATATTTCCTTAAGATAGCAGAGTTTCAGCCATTCTGTCTTCAATATCCAACAGACATAGAGTCTAATAACACAAGCATCCAACACAAAAATAAAGTTTGGGAGGCCACATAGGAAAAAATGTTACGCTGAAGGCCCGCCACCACGGAGTTCTCGTAAGAAACTTCCATTTGTCATATTTTCCAGACCTCCAACTTGAACCAGCATGAACAGTTGCTTTACACTTATCATACACATGTCCAAGCCTTCAGCCAGAGGGCAATCCTGTCAGAGTGAGGTACTGCCAACGGCTGTTGGTAAGGTGTGAAGACCAACTCTTAATTTCAATGATACTGTTCACCGATGAAGCAGGCCTTACGGGAGACGGGGTTGTGAACTTCCACAACAGCTATGTTCGGGCCGATCACAATCCTTACACAACTGTCGGAAGCACGGCATCAGCACGGCATCAGCACTGATTCGCAGTCGACGTATGGGTTGGTGTGTTCGGCGACAGGTTAACTGGACCAAACTTTCTACCGAACCGACATACTGGGACCAGTTACCATAACTTTGTGGCCATTATATTACGGTACCTGTTTTTTTGGAGAATGAGCCATTACAGGAGAATACATATGTCGTTCATGCATGATGGGGCAACAGCACACTTTCTGTGCAGAGTCCGACAGCACTTAACAGAGACGTTTTCTAGGAGATTAAATGGACAGGGAGGTCCAGTACCGGTGCTTTCTCGTTCCCCTGACCTCAAACCCTTAAAATTTCGTTATGGGGCCACTTGAAGTCCTTAGTGTAGGCCACTCCCGTCGATGATATCGCGACACTGCAGGAGCGCATCTTCAATGCTGGCTAGCACATCCACAACATACCACCACAACATACCAGGTATGTTTCAAAGACTGCGATATTCCATCACACGCAGGGCAGAAGGATGCATTACAGCCGAACGGACATCACATTGAGCACATGCTGTAGTACTTTTGAAACAATGCACCTATCTCCTGTGGATGCATTTTAGGTCACATGTTTTATTAGACATTTGTTTCTTGTTTTCATGTACTAACTCTTCCCACAATATGGCACACTTTTATCCTAATAGCCTGCATGTGTTAATGTGTGATATATATATATATATATAAAACACACAAGAGAGTTTAGGAATTCACTACATTTATTAGAAGGAATGGTAGGCAACACCAGGAAGATAATTTTTTATAAAGGAACGTGTGGTCAGAAACGTTTCCCTGGCGCCGAACGCACCACGCATATTTTAAACCTGATGCATGCATGGAGAGGGTCGTTGCAGCGAATGGACAACTCTGGTAACAACTTGCTTGTTGTTTCCTAGACAATCGTATGTAGGTGTGTTTCACGGTGGTTTACTAACACACACACGTGAGACACAATTACAGCGGTTACTAACACCCAATGTGCTGGCTATTGCGCGGGTACCGGTGGACGACTCGTCTGCCTGAGCAAGTCTTCTCCGAAACTTGGACGGCGCGGGACTCGCCTTCACGCACCAGCGTTCGCTCCCTCGACTCGCAACGATCCTGTTCCAAGCGGACAAACACCCGCGCAGGTTCGCGAGTTTGGTTGGCGCTTGTCCGGGTATCGCTCGCGGCAACACCTCACCGCAGCAGCAGCGCTGCCTCGCGCCTCGCCGTAGGCGAGAGCCATGTTCGCGTACACCGCACGTCCGTCAACGCCTGAGCCGCGGACACCGCCGTGATTGCATTCGCTTGTCCAACACATCAATCAGCACCAACTGCCGCACGCCCGTCAACACCTGAGCCCCGGGCACCGCCGTGATTGCATTCGCTTGTCCAACACATCAATCAGCAACAACTGCCGCACGTCCGTCGTCTTGGGTTACGTCAGTGCCGTCCGTTTGCTGCAACGACCGGGCGCCAAGTTCGAAATGTGCGCGGTTCGTTCGGCGCCTGTTAACACAGCAAGGAAACGTTTCCGACCTCACGTACCTATATAAAAAAAATTATCGTCCCGGAGTGGACCTACCATCCCTTCAAATTAATGCACTGAATTCCCAAACAACCTGCAAATATAAATTTGAACATGCGTGTTGTGAACACTTGTTTTGCACTAATTTCTAGTACATAATATTCTCAAATTTCCCCTCGTATACCATAGGGGAAAAAAATTCGAGCTCTCCAACTGCATTAGTTTAATTTTTATTTCTTAGCCAAAAACAAGTGGGGGACAATATTTGGCCTCCCTACCTTAAAGAAATTGTAACTGTTCCATTCTTTGCATTGGAACTGTTGCACAGCATGTAAAGATTGCGCTTCCCAAACACTGTCTTAGTTATTACTTCATTTTGACTTTTTATATTCACAAAGACCTTAATATTCCCTCATAGTACAGACATTCATAAAAAGCCATAAAATTATGTAATATTTTTTCCAACAAAATCAACACCAAAATCCAGAACAGCATTGTACAATTTCACAGTTTAATTATGACAACTTTGATGACATAAAGAACACAAGCCAGGCGATGCCTCGTGAATTTTTTTACCATGGAATTCCATAAATACAGAACTC
Source organism: Clitarchus hookeri (assembly GCA_002778355.1). Taxonomy (NCBI): domain Eukaryota; kingdom Metazoa; phylum Arthropoda; class Insecta; order Phasmatodea; family Phasmatidae; genus Clitarchus; species Clitarchus hookeri. The sequence goes on along the minus strand of NQII01000194.1, from coordinate 267,070 downwards.
ATCCGCTCCAATACGCCTGTAATTAGGACCACCACCAAAACGAGACAAGATTATTCATAAAATGCAGTTGAGCTTGGCAAACAGATGCAGGTATGAAAACTGCATAATGGTGGTGTCCTCGCAGGTCTAGAGTATTTTTGTAAATGGCTCTCAATGACGCCAACTTAACTTATTTGCACACACTTAACAACTGACTTTATCATCTTGAAGAACTTGAGCTCTTGCAGTGGCGGAGAAAGGTACACGCAGGGCATAACTTTCCACGCCAAATTTTCCTCATATTCTGAAAAGTGGTCTGTGAGAAAATTATATTTTATAATAACGCAGAATATTTTGTCCACAACTATTAATGTGAATCAAGTTGTCGCTGGGAGTGGGTTTTTTATTAATCTGCAAAGCTGATCATTACCAAGTTATTTCTGTGTTTTGGGACAGTGCTCAAATCTCACTTTCCTGGTTTCACCACAGGGGCAACTAAAATTTTAAAAGACAGAGTGTGGGGGGGGGGGGTTAGAATACAATTTTATTAACTACTTCCGTATGAACACTGATGCC
>NQII01000194.1:247430-257605 GCA_002778355.1 Clitarchus hookeri | reverse complement strand
CTGATACAAAATATTATCTAGGAAGTCTGCATACGCTGCACCATTCAATTACCCTTAAAAAAAATATGGTCCTATGGCACGATGTCCGAGAAGGGCACACCAAGTATTAAGGGAGCCTTAATACATGCTGGTTGACGGAACCAATGTGGGTTGACTGCAAACCAGTAATGGGCATTATGAATGTTAACATCACCATTACTCTTGAATGTAGCCTCATCAGCCCACAAAATGCTGCGATGGAAAACACTGGTTTTGCCATGGTACCAGTTGCAGAAATAAATGCGCCTAGGAAAGACATTTTTCCTAAGTTCTTGGTGCAGTTGTACATGGTACGGATGTAAACGATTATCAGCAAGGATTTTCTACACTGTACTTTGAGACAATCCTGAGTCGCGGACAATCCTCCATGTAGAATAATGAGGATTAACTACCATGGCAGCAAGTACATCAACAGTCCTCTCGTCTCTCACAGGTCGTCTGATGCGACGACGTTTGTTGCGTGTCGGTTGCACTAGCCCGGTTGTGCGCACGNTCGCACTAGCACGGCTGTGTGCACGCGACATGCGAGACGCTGAAAGACATTGTACGTGTGATGGATGCGGTATGGGTATCTCTCTGTGTACAAATGGGCAGCAGCTCTGCAGTTCCGACGACACCCCCATAGTATCATCAGCATGTCAAATGCTTCTTCGTTTGTAAACGGCATTCCATTCAGAAAGCAACACCACAGACAGACAATGTCTGACACTGAAACAACACACACACACTTAATGGTTGCAATGTAAAACGAGTGANCACACTTAATGGTTGCAATGTAAAACGAGTGACTGTGCCTGCAGTTCCTGTAAGTGGTAGATGGCGTATCTGCTTGCTGCATAGTGCTGCATTATTCTCCTCGTTTGCTCGGAAACAGCCTAATACCTACTGCACGAGTCCATGCAGTAAGGCACACAGGTCACTGCTAGTATCAAAGCTAGTCTCGCACTCCAACCGGCAATACCGTAATGGTGCACATTGTATATCTGACGTGCATAGTTTACGCACAACCAATGATATTTGGATAAACATAAATGTTATTATTAGACTGTTTCCGAACAAACGCTGAGAATAAGGCAGCAGTAATCAGATAAGCCATCTACCAATTACAGAAACTGCAGGGTTTTGAATGCAAGTTAACTGACAATCGAACGTTCGTTCATTCAGACAGTCATTCGTTTTACATTGCATGAATGACAGAATCAGAGNCAATCGAACGTTCGTTCATTCAGACAGTCATTCGTTTTACATTGCATGAATGACAGAATCAGAGCAGCATGTGGATATTTCATTAGTCCTGAGGTCCGCTGAGCATCCGCGAATGTAAGACGGAGAGCAGAGTCGTGTTTCATACAGGATTATCGACATTTAGAACACTTATGAAGAGTACTGCGTGCGAATGAGTGTTCCCAGTTCACGGCAGTTCTCTCACACAATACCAGTATTTACAGTACACCAGACGTCCTTTTCATTGTACGCACACTAGGTATGCATGCCAGAACAACATCATGTTTCGTTGATTTCCTTTTGATTGTAGTAAGAAAACTACGTTTGCGATCCATTTTCATTTTGCGTAAACTACGCATGTCACAAAACACATGCTTACATGATTTACTTTATTGTGAGTAAACTATGCACGCGAGAACAGACGTGTCTGAGTCAGTGTTGTTTCCTTTTAGACGATCTATCCAAAGATATCTTATACGACCCACATTCCCTCTGCAATTTCAAAGCTCAGCCCCCATACCCTACCTCCGGTATGTTCGGGGAATGGGATTATTACTAATCGATGATTCATATACAGTATAGTTATCACACTTTTTTTTTGCGAGCCCCTGATAAAGGTGATACGGATGCTGTTAATCACCCTAAAGTTAACTGAAAATTGGAAGGGGGGATGTTCATGTAATAAGAATCTCTTTAAAAGGTATATAAAATGTACCGATAGAAAACCCAATTTATTCATTAAACAAATTTCTCAATTTCAAATTTAATTAAGTTATACATACAGAATGTCCACTAAACCCTGCTGTCATTTCAAAATATAATGTTATAACTCTGAAACCATTAAAGTTGCAGCATTGCAGTTTAATTAAAATTGTTCAGCAACTCAAAAGATTTTTTGTTACTCCGGAATCTGAATATATGCTTCACTTGAAATATGGTTAGTAAAATTTTTTAAGTTACGTGTAAAGCAAAATTTTCTTATTGTCATATATAATTTATTTTAGAAACGCATAGCTGGAAACTTATTTGATTATAATGAACGTGTACAGAAATATTTATTTCTGACTGTCTACAGCGCACAATTACGTTGCGTTGTTGTCCCCTTGGAAAAGATGAGCTTGAAAACAGACTTACCCACAGGCTGGAGTGCATGTGTGGTATTATTCGGTAGACAGTACAGCGTTATTTCATTTGAGGTCCATACAACATCAGGCGATATTCTAGTTCCTCCCCTGTATGGGCCAGCGTTTCGGCAACAAGTTCGGATTGCTTCGTTGATCCTCGTGTGATGTCAGGAGAGCAGCATAGATGCCATGCGATTGGACAATCACGAACCATCCACTCTCCAGGTAATTTTTCATTCAGAACATTCCGAATATTCCGACTCTAATGTGTATTTTAAAAACAGGCAATTTTTTAATGTACTCGTCTTCATCAATATCAGCCAGTATGGAACACAAATGGAAAATGCAGAGGGCGGTCATTTGGCTGCGAGGCTTGAACCATTTGCACTTTGCACGCATAAATATGTGCTCTTCAGTACTTTATGAACTGTTGATCTCGCATCCTGCAATTCACATGAAGCACGACTAATCGACTTCCCAGGGCTGCTGCGTTGGAGTGCAATTTGCACAATACCAATGGCTGTTTGAGGCACAGACGGGCATCCACTTCGAGGAAGGTCTTTACACTACCTGTCTCTCTAAAATTGTTGAACCACCACATTACATTTATTTTTTCTGGAGTTTGTTCCCACACCGAAGGCGATAATTATGATAAACAGTAGTCACGGGCTTTGATTCAGCATACCTGATGAAACATTGGGCCTTCTCCTGGAATGTCAACAATTTTATTCACGCCAATTCCGCAACGTAACACAAAGAAATTTATTTAGTTGCAAAACATTTCAAGACCAACCTCAATGCTCTCAATCTGTAATGGTATATNCGTAACACAAAGAAATTTATTTAGTTGCAAAACATTTCAAGACCAACCTCAATGCTCTCAATCTGTAATGGTATATCTTATACAGTCTTGTATGTTACTTTACCCCTTGACAAATTTTATATTCACAGAAGTTTATGTTCAAAATTGAACAAAATGGGTGATTATAATACATAAATACATAAGAATGACACAGACACAAAGATGGANGTTTATGTTCAAAATTGAACAAAATGGGTGATTATAATACATAAATACATAAGAATGACACAGACACAAAGATGGATTATCCAAGAGTTTTACCTATAAAATGGTGGCCAGAGCATAATGCTTCAGTGATTTTTCAGTTTGTAACATGGTGGTCAGAGCATAATGGTTCAATGACTTACGCTATGTAACACTAGCGAACCAGCCCGGCTTCGCCCGGGTACAATTGAGTTTTACAGTGATACAACTAATAAATAAATAGGGAAAAGACAGTTCATTTATATGAAAACAGAAATATAAAATTATACTATGTTGACCTAGGTTTTTAATTGATTACGGCAACCCAAATCCTTCCTTTATAAAAAATGGGCTATCGGTTCTTCATCCCATATGTTTTTGGAGTGTATATGTGCAACTATTGCGTAGTTACCACATTTCTGCTTTCCAGCGTCGATGTATGAAAATCAAAACGCGAGTTTCATCAAGTTGTAGCTTTAGAAATAAGTGTACTTAGGTATACTGTGTGCAATATATGAAGGCGACATTCTTGACAGTTGACAGTCACCGCGCCAATGTTTAATTTACGTTTATGTATCCATTCGCCATCAACTGGGTGCGACGAGTCAGCGCGTCCATTAGGTGCTGCTTCGTGCGGTAATTGGTGAACTACTTGGGTAGCGTGGCAGGCGGCGAGTGTGTTGTACACAAAATATATGTTACTTAAAAAATTTTGTAGAGCTCACGAAAAATAAAACTATTGGTATATTTCGTAAGTTTATTATATAAAGCAAACGAAAGCTATTCTCTCATGGCTTGTTATACTTCGAAAAGGACCTCACAGATGGCGCGCACAACATTTCAGCGCGTTTGTGAAGTTTACTGTTCTATTACTGGCTCGGAACGAAAGGAATTTGAAATATTTTTCGTCAGATTATTAGAAAAAATAATCCAACAATATTATGCAATATTTCTGTATGCTTTTGAAATTAATATCAAACACATGAGGAAAGCCGTGTTGGAGAGGGGAGGATGATATGTGAAAAAAGTTTTCGAAATTGTGTTTTATTTGGATATGGATCGTTTTAATGTGACTTTAATTTTGAACACCTATACATTTCTACTTTAGCACGAAGTTTAGTTTTCAACACTAAAAACCACTGTTTTATGACCACGTAAAATAAAATGTATTAATTAACCTTGGAACTCTTTTTTTATGGCGTATTTTCGGCAGGTAGAATGTAGGTCCGCAGTGCACTCAGAATAGCCAACGTAATATTAACTTTTGTTCGTTCGTGCATCAGCTGATATAGGATTTTGTAAATGGAACGTTGTTTGTTTTGAATGCTTAAAGCTGCCACTAACTGATTGTCAAAATGTCGCCTTCTTATATGAAATGAACTATACTACTTTTTGCGCTTGGCTGAGGGATCGTAATCGATCACCAAAGTTAAGCAACCTTCCCAGCGGCACACATTTGGATGGGTGACCGTTTAGCGGCATAACGATATGATTGCTTGAACTCATTTCTTATAACATTTGTGATGTAAAATATGATTAAAATATTTATGTCATTTATGAATTTTCCGCCTGTGGGTGGTAATGAACGATAAAAAAAATTATAAACAAACAAAACTACCTTTCCGCAATCTTGGAGCAAAAACTTTTAGTTTTGAATTGTTTCGCAAATTCTGGGGCTGTGATGGCAATACGCCATTCCAGCTCTTTATGCTCGTCTCTTTATACATTATCCATCCGCATTCCTGTTATCTTCCCTTTGCTATAGCGGAGGCAAATTTCTATATTGCGGAGTGACGTGATGACTTATAATCGGACATTTTTGTAGACATTGAGCTATTCACACGTCGAAACTTTATTCCAGATTTGTTTGGGTTGTTTATTGGAATATTGCCTAGTATTCATTATAAATAATCTAATCGTTTTAGAATCAATAGCGAAATTAAATACCATAACTTTATGAATCCGCAGTTGTAAAAGAACGTCTTGGGCTTTGTTTTTGTAACGGGAAAAAGAATTGTGTAGAACTCTTCTGCTTCTGTTGACAACCTAAACCCAACACTTTTTCTCTTCACCTCAGAAAGCATAAATACATGTATGAAATATATATGTCTAAAACACAAATAGAATCGCGAATATCAATAAATATTCACAAACCAATATTATTTACTGAAATTAACGTCAACGTGTTTATGGTGCTGATTACAATAATTATTATTATTTTTGTTGTTTATTTAATGAGTATGCGGTGGATATGAACCAGCTGTAAGTCATATGACAGTGTTTATTTTTGTAGGTACGCGGAAAGATACGCTACTATGAAAGTAGAAATTTAGCAGGGCTTTCAAAAGTGCTCACTTTACTGTGAAGAAACTCTACTACCGTGCAAGAAAACATCGGGCCTTCCTCGTTCCACGTGCGTGTAATGTTCACGATTAGCAGTTTTCCGAGACACGTCAAGAAGAGTTGAGATCGGTATGTGCACTTGTACAAAAAAAAATTGAAGATGAAATCAGAGCACGTGATAATAGCTGTAGTACAGGTGATAGTTAATCCAGGTGAAGCAAGCGATACTTTTAGCGACAGTGATAACTCTATATGGACTAGCGAGTTGTCTGGGGTTGAATTACAACAGGCGAGCCAACTGTAAGACGTGTATATTTCTACAATGGCGTATACCGTGCGCGCGCCATATCTCAGCACTGCCTCTCTTCCCCCGCTCCGCCTCATGGTAGGAGCGGGACCTGCGATACACCACAACCTGTAAACCCTTCATACAGCACGTAACGCTGTATGGTTCATACCTTTACTTAATAGTAATTTTCTTGGTTTTACAAGTATTCGCTCTAATTTAATGCGGTCTCCTTGTTACAGGGGCAGTGGTTGTGTAGCGGCTAGGGCACTTGCCTCCCACCAAGGCGAACCGGGTTCGACTCCCAGCGGGGTCGCTCCTGAAATTTTCGCACGTGGGAGTCCTGCCGTACGATGCCGCTGGTCGGTGGGTTTTCTCGAGGATCTACCGTTTCCCCCGCCTTTGCATTCCGGCCGTGCTCCATTTACACCTCGTTGTTAAGGCTCGTTCTCACACGCCATGTTTTTTTTAGCTTATTTCAGCTGTTCAGGAACACTTATTTCGAAACTACAACTATAGCTCTCTTGCGATATATGCTACGCTGTAGGACAAACTTATTCTGAACTTTTGTAAAGTAACCATGACATTAGTGCAGCATAATTTTCAAATGACCAGCGGATTCTTGCCCTTTCACAGTTAGCAGATACCGCGTGGATAAAATCTGGCGACTACACTTAAAATGCATTTGTGAAATGTGTTATAATAATAAAGAGAGTTATTTCATTGAAAATAAAGTTATTGCACATAAACGGAAAAATTAGTCTTAGTTTTTGCTTATTTTCTAAAATGCGCCGAGTTCCTCCGCATTGCCCCTACATTGTTTCTCGCAAACATAATCAGCAACTGAATCGCTCAATGCAAAAAGGGCTTCAGTCACCAAATTGACGAAAGTGAGTTAACCACGGATTTGTGTTCTTATAAGGTAGACCCATGTTTCTGTGGAAAAAAAACTTCCGTTTCACTGCCACACACTGTCTAAACACAACTCAATTTTTAATATTCTATGCAGAAAGGGCTTCAGTCAGTGACTGAAGTCCTTTCAGCTTGGAATAAGAAATGCTCGGAAAATTAAACGTCGTTCTCTATGTAGTGGCAACAACTATTGATTTAATTTCTTTTGTTTGTAAACATGCATTTTTTCTTTGTTTATGTCCAAGTGGTGATTGTGGGGTTATGTATCTGCAGTTTGGTTGATATTACTGTTTCTAACAATAAAAGTTTGTTTTCTGTTGACAAATAATTAAGTGTTTTATTTCAATGATATAATGGTGAGTGATTCCGAAAATGAAAGTGACTGAGATGAAGTTATTGGGAAGAAAAGGATGAGACATAAATCCAAAATGGAAAAGACATGTCAAGAAAGATTCACGTTGCAAAGGTTTAGAGTACAAAGACTACCAGGGCAGGACTGTCCCAGCAAAAAACAACAGGACCTCCATGCAAGTAAGGGTTTTTCAAGTTTTGTTTAGTTTTAGGAGAACTTGACTTTTTATTGTCTTATTAACGTATTATACGCTACATTATTTAAAGCTTCTTGTTTTTTTTATTGAATAAAGTGGATGTGCTGCAACGCATTTTAAACCTTCCATCCAAAAATGAACAGGACTTGTTCATTCAAAGCCTGATCGAGATACATGACGTAAAGAAACGACGTCCAAGACGAGAAGAAGATGTACGTTATGTTGATAAAATGTACGCATACTTCCTCATGGTTGGTAACCAAAGAACACAGGTATGTTACAAAGCATTTTTGTCTTTGCTCTCTATTAGTGACAAACGTGTTAAAAGGCTGAGAGCCCTTGCTAAAGAAGGTAAAAGCCCTATTGATAGAAGAAGAAAGTCACAGAGCGCTAACAAAATAAGTGTCGAAAACCAAGAAATTTTAAGAAAACATATTGAGAGCTTCCTGACCAAGCTCAGCCATTATGCTGGTAAAGTTAGAAAATATTTGGATGCCAGACTTTGTACTAAGGCTTTATAACGCCTTTTGGTTGATGAACACCCAGGAATTTGTAGTGCTGCATATTTCTATGAATTCTTCAATGGGAACTTTAACCTCAGGTTTTGAAGGCCACAGATTGACTGTTGTTGTACGTGTGAGGAGCTTAACGTAAAGCTTAAAAGCCCCCACTTAAATGACACTGCCAAAAGAGTAGCAACTGCCGAGTTAATGGTACATAAGAGGCGTGCCAAAAATTTTTATAACAAATTACAGGAAGAAGCTACCTCTAAGAATGAGCCACGTGTTCTTTCCTTGTGTATGGATTTTATGCAAAATTTATGCATTCCTCAAATCCCTGTACAAGAAACATTTGTCCTGAGACAGATTATAGTGAACGTGTTTTCGATTCACGATATCAAGAAAAATACAGTAAAAGTATATGTATACCATGAAGGAACAGCAAACAAGACGCCTAATGAAGTTTACTCTTTCTTGTATGACTACCTCAAAAACGTATCACAGGAAATTACCGAATTACGACTGTTTGCAGATAATTGCAGTGGTCAAAATAAGAATCGTGCATTGTCTAGATTTTTAATGTTACTGACAGACACTGGTCGATTTGAGAAAATAACAATGTTTCTTCCAGTAAGGGGCCATTCCTTTTTAATAAAAGTACTTATAGAAAACAGCAGCTCGTTGTTCAAAAGACTATTTCATTAAGTTTGGTTTTTGTAAAACCTCTTCAAATCATTTTGGAAGACTTATTATACGAAAAGTTGTATATCACAAGGAACACGCTCCAAGAGTGTTACAAAGAGACGTTTGGTACAATATTCGCAAGTAAAACCCTTGACAGTAACGTGACACAGTAATTTAAAATGGTCAAAGACGAACAACAAAAACCGAAGTTGCCACCGCCTGCAGCTTACGAAGCCGATAAAGTTCCGATCAAGACAGCGAAAATCAACGACGTTAGGAACCTTCTGCCATATATTCCTAATGAGCACAAAGACTTTTATGAGTTGATCATGAATTGGCCCACAGTTGACCAGATCGAGCCAGAAGTCCAAGACGAGTGATTAGTAATGTTTAATTGAAAAGAACAAAACCTGTAATTAAATAAATCAATAAAGTGTATATAGTAATAGTTGTAATAAATAAATCTCATTTTATTTTCATTTGGAGTTAATTTTTATACCTAAAATAGCTTTTAAAATAGTCCAAAAGAGTCTTGGTACAATGTAAGTGATGACAAACCACAAAAAAACAGGTAAAAAAATACAACATATGCATATATGTTGTATAAAGGGCTTCATTTTTTATTTACGTACAAAAAGGGCTTCTGTCCACCATTAAAAAATTTTTTTGTAGCCATGACTATTTGAAACAAAATGTTTTTCTTAACGGTGTTTGATTAGTATAACTTTTGTCTATAANGCCATGACTATTTGAAACAAAATGTTTTTCTTAACGGTGTTTGATTAGTATAACTTTTGTCTATAAAGGAAAAAAAAGTTCATTTTGATTGGTTTAATATTTTTAAAACAGCAAGGTTTTTTTTAGTTTTCTCAAAACTGGGTTTAGTTGACTGAAGCCCTTTTTGCATGAAGCCATTCAACAATCGGACATGTTCCTAACGCCAGGCGACGTTTCATCTCATGCGACAAGGGTTGCACTATACCACCGCCAATGCTAACCAACCCCTTTCAAACACACACTTCACAAATAAGAGTGCACTGACGTAGTCGAGTGCGAGTCAAGATGCCGCAATTCTTTAAAATATTTTCTTAAGATCTTAAATTTCATGGAATATATTGTAAGGAATGTTGCCCGTAGAATGTAACCTGTTGTGCACGCTACGTGTAGTAGTCTTCACGTATGTATTTCATGTAGTGTCCAGCTGTAAATATGATTTTAGTTTCAATGCGATAGAGTAAAATCACATAAGCTTCGTATTGCCGAACGTCGGATATACGATAATAGGACGATAATTTTTCCGAAACAGGCTTTTCGAAGAAAACCTTGGCGTGCCATGTTTTTAAAGATTACTTTAAAATAGTGCATACCTTTGGAGCTTTGAAGCATGAGGTACAGATGAATTAACTGCTAATAGTTGCTTTCTTAAGTATCATGCATTAGTTGAAGGTTCAGAATCTTAACACGGAGGGG
>NQII01000194.1:225095-247424 GCA_002778355.1 Clitarchus hookeri | reverse complement strand
GGGGGGGGGGGCTTGGGGCGCAGAATGCATGGATAAAAATGTTTATATGTATCTGTATACGCATAAAATAAACGTCACTTAACGAAAATCGTTCAGTCACAGAACTGACGCATGCAGGGAACGTTAAGGAATAGTTAGAAACATGAGACTGATGCTTGCGTCTTCTGAACGGGAACCCTGCTAGCTATATGGAAAAAATTAAGTTTCAAAACTTCCTTCTCGGCAATGTGGAGAAACAGAGTTTTGTATTCGTGATTGTTCTGGATGTTGCAATTACTTCATTTGGACTAATGGAAAATATAATTTATTCTAATTTTATTATGTAAATCATACAAAAAGTGGGTTTAAGGTTTTTCTGTATTCCATAATTTTAATGACACACTCCGATTAAGCATGTATGAGGAATTTTACTTGTAACTTCGCGTCATTGACTATAAACATCTTCACCCTCCCAAATGAAATGAAAAAAAAAAAAATACATACATACGCCCCTAACGAAGAAGAAAGGAAATGAGAACCATCTGCGTAAAACTGCAGTCACATCTCGACTGGTGGTTAGTTGAAACTTAGCCAGGTTGGTGAAACGTTAGTGTCTGAATCACTACAACTGCAGTGACGGATCAAACAGTCAGTCTTGAAGGGGGAAAAAAAAACCTGTCATTAAGAAGCTACCATCGAGTAAATTACTACACAAGAAAAAAAACTTCAAAAGGCACTTTACAAAGAATCGGAAGATTCAGACTCAGGAAAAGCCATCTCTTCTTTCATGTTTCAATGGATGACAGCGTAGACAAAAGAGAATGCATCTATTGTTCTGCGTTATATCGCGAATACCATTATGGAGACACTGAATACAACACGGTCTCCGTCTATACGATGGACCTGCGAGACTTTGTGCTCTCGTCGATGTAACAGCTAGCAACCTTCCGGTCTCTCTCTCTCTCTCTCTCCCACCCACCNAATATGCCTTCCTCCCTACACGCACGCTGACTGGAAACATGCATGCCTTAATGATGATATGTATGTCGCCCTCCCTGCTTCTTATTCACCTTCGACAGGGATCACATCCTGCGTATATTTCTCTCCCACACAACCCTGCGTACTTATTACTTGTTACTCTTCACAATACTCGTACTTCGCCCTCTCTCCCTCTACATATATTTGCACACATATGAGTATGAAGTTCACACTATCTATTTTACTATACAGTCTATGGCCACCAGCGTAATTATAATTTTTGTGAGTTTGATTTACTCTTACCCCAACATACTAATTACAGGTTACTATTCCACGTTACTTACGCTTCACTCTCTCCCCCCCCTCTCTCTCTCTATATATATATATATATATATATCGCAGGGAGATGATAAAACCTGAGATTTGATCAAATCCCTAAGGTAGATGATCAAGTCACGGAAGATGTTAAAATGACATCTTTGTGGGGTGATTTCCCTAAAGAAAGAAAGTAAGTGATTTAATCAAGTCCCTTAACTGTTTCAATCACCGTGGCCGAGCCCCAGCGCCAGCAGGAAGGTTCACTACCGGTGTTATGGTCATTTCAAGGCTCGCCGGCAATTTTTTATAGGTAATGAGGCTACCAGCTTCAAGTATAACGTCTTTTCACTAAAACAGTTAAGGGACTTGATCAAATCACTTACTTACTTTAGGGAAATCACCCCACAGAGTTGTCATTTTAACATCTTCCGTGAATTGATCATCTACCTTAGGGATTTGATCAAATCTTAGGTTTTATCATGTCCCTGCGATATATACACACACACACACACACACACACACACACATACACATACTTACACCTTTACATTCCTTAACAGTTCATTTATAAAAAAATCTATCAAATGGTGTGCATTTTAACAAAGACAAGCAATAATAATTACGTTCGGTATGTAATTCAGCACTTGTGTGGCCAAATTTTACATTTTAACTGCTTTGCCACTATCAGTTATTAAGTACCCCCACAAATCCGATATTAAATCAATTTCTTTTACAACTGCGGATTCATAAAGTTATGGTTTTTAATTTCTTTATTGATTCTTAAACGATTAGTTTATTTATAATGAATACTAGGCAATATTCCAATAAACAACCCTAACTAATCTGGAGTAAAATTTGGAAGTGTGAATAGCTGAATGTCTACAAAAATGTCCGATAATAAGTCATCACGTAACTCCGTAATATAGAAATCTGCCTCCGCTATTCAATCAGAAAAGACAAGCTGACAGGAATGCGCATGAATTATATATAAAGAGACGAGTACAAAGAACCGGAATGGCGTATTGCCATTACGGCCCCAGGATTTGTGAAACAATTAAAAATTAGAAGTATTTTGCTCCAAGATTGCGGAAAGGTAGTGTTGTTTGTTTATAATTTTTTTTATCGTGCATTAACACCCACGGGCGGAAATTTTGTGTGTGTTTTATCCACTATGGAGCGATTTACGTACAAGAAGGGCAGTGCTGTTTGAAATGTTACAACAGTCCACAGTCTCCCCTACAGATAACGGTTGAATGAGTGAGTAAAGAGATTTAGGCGGCTCTTAACAGCGAGGTCTTGAGAGCCGATGAGGGTGAAGCGAGGTGAGTATGGAGCAGCGCCAGAATGTAGGGGCGGGGGAAAACGGGAGATCCCAGGGAAAACCCCGCCGACCAGCGGCATCGTCCGGCACGACTCCCACGCGAAAATCCGAGAGCGATCCCGCCGGGAATCGAACCCAGTTCGCATGCGTGGGAGGAGAGTTAGTCCGACCACCAAAACACCGCGGCTCCATAACGGTTGAAGATGATATTAAAGATTATTTAATTTTTTCTTAAGGACACCACAGACGTAACAGGGTGTTCACTCACTGCCCCTCCCTAAATTTAGTAAAGAACGCCAGAAAGAGATAGATGGGCACCCTGGCTGTTTCGTTTACCGAGATGCGTTGATATATCGTGTACAGCTGCGCTTCTGAGTTATAGACTTTTCTCTATCTTTTATGCAACATGCAATTTTAGTTTCGATTGCACGAAAATGAATTTGAAATTTATAAGAAGATCAAAAATGTCTTAACCAGGGTGTCTGAAGGCGTACACTTCATAATTTCAAGATATTGTTTTCGTCACTGAAAGACACAGAATATAAAAAAATTAATTTATTAATCTGTTAGTTCCTTGAGCTACTGCCAGAAAATATGGCTTTACACTCACAATTCACATTAGATCGAAAAGTCTCAAGACGGTACCACATACACGCCGGTTTCCGAATTTCAGATTTGCTCGTACACAAAACGGCACGTTAGCAGAAATTTCGCCAGCACGTAACCAGTGGCAATAGAGGTCAAACTGAGAACACGACTTCACGGAAAACCTTTTAGCGAATAACGCTGTTTTTCTTTACGACACACATGCGCGTCTTCGGCGGGCGAATTAGGTTGTATCGTCTCTATTCTTTTTCCATCTGGAAACCACTTCCATCGTGACCTCCAATTGGTCTGACGTCCCAACGGCGAGCTCCCAGCGAAAAATCAATTTGACCTTTCGTAATTGGCAACAGGCTTGACAATGTCGGCCCTTTTCAACTGCTCGCGTAAAAGTGCTGACCCGTGTTTGCTGCGACACCTTTCAGTGTCGCCGCGGCTGATGAGATTTTCTTTAACGCCTCCCTTGGGAATGCTTTCAAAAGCAGCCTCTTCACTGACACGGTAAAACGGCCAATTGCGCGGTCGCTACACCACATCACATCACCGACCAGTTTGAGTTTTCCTTTACGGGTTCGTTTCCCAGGCGTTACCATATCTAGTCCACTAACGGTTTTATCACACCTTTTTTTTTTTTTTTGAAGCCCTGCTTATGTTTTACTTCCAGGATATTACTCCGCCTCGTGCCGACAAGGCTTAACCGAGTCTAGAAAATTACACCATACGGACAACGCACCATATCCGTGCGCACTCAGTGCAATCATATTTTGCATAAGAACTATTTCTTACTAAGCATTACCAACACGCCTATTTTCTCACTGTTTATATTCGTGTTAACTATGAATGAAATATAAATTACGGATGAAATATAAACAGAATTTCAATTTAACGAAAACTAAGGCACTTTCATGTTAACACAAGAACAGAACGCTTGTGAAACATGGCTTATTAAGGAAATAACCAGACACGACATGCATGGAGTAATTTTCCGAAGGTTTGATTCAAAAAGTGTGAAGAAACCGCGAATGGATTATATAGTGCTATCCAAATTAAAATAAAATGTGCAAAAGCACACAACANGGGGGGGGGGGGGAGTTCAGTCATTAAGTATCCCCACTCAAGTAAGGACATTCGGTTGGCTCCTATGGATGCATATAGACTAGAGCAAAAACATCGGCCAGTGGCGTGCACGGAGTAATCATGCAGCACGATGAAGCATATTTTAAAATCAGTTGTTCTCCTTTCGTACCCTCCAACCTTCCCGTAATCACCTGACAACAACTCTTCGGCTCTTCCGCCCCTCAAAATGGGCGAGAATCCTCTCATTTTAACCGCACTAGATTAGAAGGCCTCGCCTTTATTCCGCGAGGGCTAGTCAGTACTATTATCCGCTATAAGCAGCATTGCAATGGTGAAAACCATAAGGATTTACGTACAACACAAGGTGTACGCTGTTCACGGTAAACTGACCTCTTTCGAAATCGATGTTTGGAAAATGTCGCTGCCACTACCTGCATGTATTGGAACGTGTACTGGCATGCACCCAGTGACGTTGGTAACGATGGCGGGAAAGTAGTTCAATGTCTTAACATTGAATTTAAAGACTTCAGTAATATTTGTGAATAGAGAATGTCTTATTTTCTTTTTCGTTTTCTTTAGCACATATAAGTCTAAGAATACGCAAATTTGTAAAAACATTTTATTTTCTAATAATTTCACAGTTTCACTTGTCAGGCGCATCAATAAAGTGGCGTAACCCACGGCAATGTTAGTTTTACATACGGCGGAAGAATACAGAATGTGCATACAAGTAGATATTAAGCTGGGCTTTCGGATGTGCTCAGTCTACTGTAAACAGCTTATACGTACATTTTTTGTTTTTACGCAAAACCAAATATGTCTCGTATAACTTAAAACCGTGCGCAAATTCGAGTCACAAATCACCCGCGCGGACTTAAATTAGGCGAAAGGTGATTTTTGTATCTCTTGATATTAGTTCGGTGACTTAATAAGTGCCAGTCTCAAGAGTCGACTAACTGAATCGTTAAAACTAGTCTAAAGTCACGGAGGGGTAAAAGACATTGAGCTGACAGATACTTCCGCTACGGTCTCAAAACTAATCTCAAGATATGTGTTTATTTAACAACACATGATCTTAAAATTAGTCTCAAGTGCTCATGCAAGACTATTAATATCGGCCTGAGAGTCTGGAACACGAAGCCAACCGCTTGGACATATGACAATCTAGCTTGCAACTATTTATGCAGCATGGAAAGAAAACGAACGAGTTAATGTTGAGAATACTGTTTTGAAAATACCCTATAAAGAAAATACAGATAACTGCCTCCTCTTCATTCCCGCATTTTTATGCTGCAAATAAAATTCGCTGTTAGTCTGCTGGAAAATGGGTATCTTGGTAGACTGCTTTGAAAGATACAAGAGTCGTATATTTAAGTATAGGAGGATATCATCTGACGACATATTCCTGACGGGTGGTTAACAACAGCGGTCCCGCAGGAATGAGTGTTCGTGCGTTAACTACCGTTCGTATAATCACGTTTGCTTTACCTGCAGCAGCGTCTTCAATGCAGAATGAACTTTATCCGTAAACTTCGTGTGTTCTGTTTACAAGGCGCGGCTTTTTAACTGCAACGGTATCGTATCCCGCCGTAGTTGCGACGTTTATCGCCTGTTATCGCCATCATTACGGCGACGTAAGAGAACACAAGAGTTAGCGGCGTCCACGATAAAAAAAACTGGTCACAAACTTAGCTCGGGGTCGGTCACTGCACAAATTAGTTAACGTCTGCTTTTTTTTTTTTAAATCCTTCACGGCAGATACATACCTTGAATTGCAGTAACCTCTCATATGTATGTAGGTTTAAGGAAAACTNTCGGCCTGAGAGTCTGGAACACGAAGCCAACCGCTTGGACATATGACAATCTAGCTTGCAACTATTTATGCAGCATTGAAAGAAAACGAACGAGTTAATGTTGAGAATACTGTTTTGAAAATACCCTATAAAGAAAAAAAAACAGATAACGGCCTCCTCTTCATTCCCGCATTTTTATGCTGCAAATAAAATTCGCTGTTAGTCTGCTGGAAAATGGGTATCTTGGTAGACTGCTTTGAAAGATACAAGAGTCGTATATTTAAGTATAGGAGGATATCATCTGACGACATATTCCTGCCGAGTGGTTAATAACAGCGAACCCGCAGGAATGAGTGTTCGTGCGTTAACTACCGTTCGTATAATCACGTTTGCTTTACCTGCAGCAGCGTCTTCGATGCAGAATGAACTTTATCCGTAAACTTCATGTGTTCTGTTTACAAGGCGCGGCTTTTTAACTGCAACGGTATCGTATCCCGCCGTAGTTGCGACGTTTATCGCCTGTTATCGCCATCATTACGGCGACGTAAGAGAACACAAGAGTTAGCGGCGTCCACGATAAAAAAAAAACTGGTCACAAACTTAGCTCGGGGTCGGTCACTGCACAAATTAGTTAACGTCTGCTTTTTTTTTTCTTTTAAATCCTTCACGGCAGATACATACCTTGAATTGCAGTAACCTCTCATATGTATGTAGGTTTAAGGAAAACTNTTTTTAAATCCTTCACGGCAGATACATACCTTGAATTGCAGTAACCTCTCATATGTATGTAGGTTTAAGGAAAACTGTGAAGCGTGTAGGAGGTGTACACATGCTTAAAATATCGTACTCTACGCCAGTCGTTAAAGCACCACGAGAAACCCTACTGGTGTGCACTAGTACGTGAACGACGAGAGCCAGTGGACTTTAGGTGCTCGACTTTCAAGCACGGTGGTATCGCCTCCACGTCTCGCGTCTCGACGGTGTGAAACGCGAGGCGCCGAACTAGAGATCTGCATTTTCCGCAGAATTTGTTTCGGATCCGCTTTGCTACTGCTGACTCGTGCTTTGCGTGTTCTCGCGTGCGCTTCGCGTGCGCCCGGGCGAGAACCCCCGCCATCCGGTGGAACATCACGAAAACCTGCTCCGATGGTGCCGAACATCGCCACGTCTGCTCCCCAAATTCTCCGTTGGTAGTGTAAAAATACATCATCAACTAATGCAGATGCCGTCCCAATTTCAGACAGACGGTCCCCGCACCCACGCGAAACGATCAAGCTGAATCAAACATTTATGTTGAGGAGGGGGGGGGGGATGATAGCTAGGACTGAAACAAGGCTTTGCTAACTGGCTGGTGAGCAAAATTTGTTGGAAACATGCGACCCAGAGCGATGGAAATGACAGTTGAGAAGTTTCCGTTGATTTAAAACAGTTTCAAGTTTGAGGAGGATGTACCTCCCTGCCTCCATCGATGTATTTATTTTAGATTTAAAACAGTGTATCAGGTTTTACGCCATATTTCAGGAAACACTCAACTGATTCCTGTTAAATTTGGTATGAGAGTAGTGCTATGGTAAGCCATTGTAATCGCACGTAATTTTATGATATAATGGTCTCATTTTCAGGATGGCGGCCATACCAATATTTTAAGTTAAAATGCAGCTGCCTCTTTTGGCCGCCATTTTGTTAGATAGAAAAGTCTGGACTAAAAAAAGGTTTAGCAGCATATTTCAGAAACTACCCAACATAATTTCAACACATTAATATACTAATAGTACTACCACATACAACATGAGTTAGGTAACTTTAAATGGAGTTATTTTCTATACGGCTACCTCGTTACACATTGTGTTTCATGTTATATATCATTGATAAAAAATTTGAATACACGCTGATTGTTTTTTGAATCCATGCTGACTGTTCTTAATAGTGCTCAATAAATACCTACTTGATTACATCTTAGTGTGCCATATTGAAAGATGTCATTAGACAATTAAACCCAAATGCCATATCTTTGTAACTTCCCAGTATATTCCGGCGACTATTTTTCAAGAAAGCAGTACAAATGAAGGTAATATTTTTTCTTAAGCAGGAACTTACTTTTTTTTTTTGTATTATTATACTGAATGTTCAAAAAATGTTGGGCATAATTTTAAGGGCTGGTAGGGCATCTCTATTTCAATTAAAGTCTTTATCACAGTCTTTTCTCTCGCTGTCCATAATTATTTCCACACGTCTAGTTAAAACTGTATATTTCCATCGTCCAGAATGTCTTTTCACTCACGCATCCAGTCCACAGTACCGCAGATCAGTCCCACTCCTCACTGCACACAAGTTCGCCGACGCACTATTAGCAGATCGCTGCAGTCGTCCCACGCCGCTCCGGAATCTCCCAACTGTCGCTTAAGGTCACACAACCTGCGGAACTATTACTTTTTAATCACTCGCCCTCAGAGGCCCGCACGTGGTATTTATACTTGAGGTAGGTGCCGTCTAGAAAATTCTCGGCAATCCAAGATGTTCTGGGAAAAGTAATGGTTATGACGGCATTCCTGCGTGATAAATGGAGAAATATGAGCTTCTCAGGATCAGCTAGGCGCGAGCTGCGATACGTTTATCGGCGTGTGCGGCGGCGTCCTTTATGATAGGCCGCTCGCTATCGTACAAATGCTGTCCTTCACTGCAGTGCATTTACTAATTACATACACTTTACAAAGAAAAAAATCAAGATGAAAATTTTCACACGTGGCGATCGTTCTTGATCCTACATTCCGCAATATCGTACACAGCCGTTGCTGTTGAACAGAAACACGTTTCGATTGATTCTTAAGTATGGCAGAGTGTAACGCTGATAATAGTACAGTTTAGAAAAATAAAATGTGTCCGTTGCGACGCTTAAAAGTATACATTTATCTGTGTGCCTAACAAAGTTACGTGATGTGCGCACTAATATGACAAACGATAATGAGCGCGTGCAAGGTGCGAAAAGCATCAGTATTGCAGGGTCAATCCTCAACCTGTACTTGCAATGGGTAATTTGCCAACAGACATTACCCACAAATCATTATTTCTTATTACTCGCACTTAGGGGCGGATACAAGTGAGGAGGGGGCGGGAAGTGGGGCTTCGAGTGCTTAAGTCCTTCCCTTGGAGCTTGATTTTATACTGGATAAAATATTATTCTTTTTAAAAATACGTATACTGTTAATACTGAAGTATTAACAAATATACTAAACATAGCAACACAATAGCTAATCCACTAAGTACTGGCATGTATATGTAGAATTAAAACTTAATAAGTATTGGTAAGAAGTGGCTTGAGCGTAATGCACGGTGCCCTTCATATTGCCCCCCCCCCCTAAAGGGTATCTACATCCACTAATGCAGTCGGACCGGCAATATTCACTTTCCGAGTGGTTTCAAAGGCCTGTTATTCCAACATTAACTGACATTTGTAACACGCAAACAGCTCCCAAATAATTAACCATTAAACACAAAAACAATTTGCGCTGTGAAGCCAACTACAAAGTGAAAAAAAAAATGTTGTAAAAATTTTACAGACATTTTTTTTGGAAAATAGTGGCTCCCAATTTTTGTGCACTACGCACGAAATGATGTACGTACTTTTAAACACATTTTTACATGAAAAATACAAAATGAATTATTTATTTACATGTTTATAACCAAAATGAATTATGCAGTAACAATTACAGTGTTATACAGAGTGTTCGAAAACTCAGTGCCCAAACTCCAGTCATAGTTTCTGTAACACAAACAACCCTGTACACTTATATCAGGAAACATATTTTTATATCAAATAATTGTGTTCAAAGTCGCTGCGTACAACGCCCGGAGAGCAAGGCTGTGCGATCATGCGTGTATGACAGGTTGCATAGGAAGTAGGTGCGCGATGCTGCGTATGTAATCTACGTTCCATACAACTTGTTATACGAACATGATCGTACCGCCCTGTTCTCCAGGTGTTGTACGCCGCAACTTTGAACACAATTATTTGATATGAAAATATGTTTCCTGATATAAGTGCACAGGACTTTTGTGTTACTATTGGTCCAAAGAAACAAGGTCTGGAGTTTGAGCACCGAGTTTCTGAACATTATGTATATTCAACACCAATATGTAATAAAACTTACTTTTTTTTTTTTGTGTGCTGCAAACATCATACTGCCAACTTGTTTCCGAGGAACAGTACTGTTTGCAAAAATATAAAAAATGTTTACTGCATGTGTGTACTAAGGCAGGTTCACGAATTCAAATAAGTATGGACAGTTCAAGGTTAATTGAACAATTTTTAAAACCCTGCTTACAACCTTGCTTTTCCTCTCAAATTTGCGAATTTCCGATATAAGTACAGTTACCAATTTAATGGGCCTGATCATCACTTTATTCACGCGCAATCCAAGCGAAGTCATGTAATTTTTAGGAAAAATAAACGTGTTACAATTAAGCATATTCGTACTGCAATATGTATAAAACTAAAAATACTAAATGGAGTGGTTGTAAATTTAGAAATTAAACCCTCAATACGTCCAGTTTTACGACAATTTGAATAAATTCGCTGCCAAGTTGAATGGAAGCCTTTTGGCCACTGTGTACTGTAGAATATGTGTAGTTAATGGAAATTATTTTTTTTCAAGGGTTGATTTTGAAAGTGCTTACATTACCGCGAACGGCCTTTAGCCATTACTGTACTTATGTGCATATTTTATTTTTTTTTTCCGCACCGCCACATATAAAGCAAACCATAAGCCCGAAATCGAGAAGTTAAAAAAGGAGGTCGATCGAGCGGTTACCACAGCGCGATACTACACAATATCGGCTTCCACTGATGCGTACGAGCAAGGAAGAGCTCAGAGGCCACATTCCTTCTCGTGCTGTGGAGACGGTAGCGTTGCAAACGTTTGGCGAGACCGCGGTAATTTGTCGGAAAGCAGTGATTACCAGTTACTTACGAGATTACACACAATGGCGTGAGTAAACAAGTGTGAACGACGGCTCTATAATGCGGCCATTCCTTTCACGCCGCAAGGCTTCGGTCGCTAGTTCTTTAAGCCCCCCCCNCATCTAGTGCACGGCAATTTTGCATTCGACGCGGCAATTTCGACATCGAATACCACCGCTATGCAACTACCAGTTGGTCACGCCTCTACCTCCCTCTCTCCGCCAGTGGCCAGAGAGAAGTCCCGCTCCTCCAGACTTCCGTTCTGATGACCGGTTTCACCAGCGGATGTTGAGGAGTGCATGGGGCATGAAATAACGCTTTACAGGTTAAGGGTGTTGGCTACGAAAAAAAAAGTGTTATTTTATGAGGTAAGTGCGCGCCAAATAAGGCCATAGTCCCCAATACAGCCAACCAAGGTTTATGGGATAATATCACTTAAAAACTGCTAGATGGCACTACCAGCATTAACAGCATACTGATGTTAGTAAAAATTGATAATATGAAGAGTCCAGTCGTGAAAGTGCTTCCGTATAGAAACTTTTGACTGTTTCGCTGCCTTCTCGCTGTTATTTCAATGTACGATTCTTTTGCTCATTATGTCACACATGTTCTATAGACAAATTATGTTTTGCTTTTATCTAAAATATTAATTATTCTAGTTACGAAATCTACCAAACATTTGTTTTGTAGCATACAATGTGTAGTTGAAATAGGCTAGAACATATCAGAAAACGCGTGTAGCTCGTTAAGGCCACGTTGGCATTATTAGACACACCTCGATTGTTGAATGTTTTGGATCTACTTTTATCATTTACTAACAATTGTTTTCATTATTTTTTGGTTCCAAAATACTAAAAATTACTACGTCGATAATTTGTTGTTGTGTTATGGATGACGCCAGGGCGGAAAAGAGGTCTCTAGAATGAAGAACAACTCCGAAAGGCCATGGCAGCTGTGCAAGAGGGAATGAGTGTTAATGGAGCAGCAAATGAATATGGAATCCCACGCCTTACATTGAGAAACCACTTGATAACCGGCTCCGTAGTCAAGAAGAAGTGAAGATGCACCTACTCGACGGCGCAGCAAGAAGGTGAGTTATGTGCACGAACAAAGAGATTAGCTGACGTAGATATGCCAATCATAACAAAGCTACTGCGTCGATCGGTTTTTACGTCTTGCGCTTTAGGAAACATACAGCACCCTCTTTCAATGGAAAAAGCGCCTTGCAGGTAGGAAGAGCTCGCGTTNCGTCTTGCGCTTTAGGAAACATACAGCACCCTCTTTCAATGGAAAAAGCGCCTTGCAGGTAGGAAGAGCTCGCGTTATTTTCTAAAATGTGACCATGATATTGCCCAAAGAAAGGTTCAAAATTTGAACCCAACACGAACGATAGAGTTGAGCCCATTCGTTGCCAATGACCACTTCGATAAATTGGGTACAGTAATGAGCGCGCTACAATTAATGGACAAACCTCAAGCAATTTACAATATTGATTAAAAGGGGTGCCGCTTAACTATTTACCATCAGTTTTAAGAGGACAAGGAAGCTGCAACGTTCACACGGTTGGGGGAAGCGTTTCTGTTGTTGCTCGTGGGAACGCAATTGGCCAGGCCTTTTCGAAGGCCACCGGCTTAATCCGGACTGGAATTNCGTCTTGCGCTTTAGGAAACATACAGCACCCTCTTTCAATGGAAAAAGCGCCTTGCAGGTAGGAAGAGCTCGCGTTCTTTTCTAAAATGTGACCATGATATTGCCCACAGAAAGGTTCAAAATTTGAACCCAACACGAACGATAGAGTTGAGCCCATTCGTTGCCAATGACCACTTCGATAAATTGGGTACAGTAATGAGCGCGCTACAATTAATGGACAAACCTCAAGCAATTTACAATATTGATGAAAAGGGGTGCCGCTTAACTATTTCCAATCAGCAAAAAGTTTCAAGAGGACAAGGAAGCCGCAATGTTCACACGGTTGATGCGGGGCAGGGGGGAGTGTTTCTGTTGTTGCTCGTGGGAACGCAATTGGCCAGGCCTTTTCGAAGGCCACCGGCTTAATCCGGACTGGAATTCNGTTTCTGTTGTTGCTCGTGGGAACGCAATTGGCCAGGCCTTTTCGAAGGCCACCGGCTTAATCCGGACTGGAATTCAAACTTACCAGCATGTTGTTACGTGTGTACTACACTTAAAGGCTCCATGGCAACGGCAATTTTTATTCAGTGGATCGAGAATGTTGATAAATTAAAAACGCCAGGAAAAACCTTGCTGATTTTTGACGGTGCGTCGTCGTCTCTTGGTGCGAATATTGTAGATGCAGCCGACAATAAATCTGTACCGCCTACTGAATAACGCCACACATGCACTCCAGCCTGTGTATGAGGCTGTTTTCAAGCTCATCTTTTCCGAGGGGACAACAACGCGCCGTATTTGTGCGCTGGACACAGTCAGAAATAAATATTTCTGTACATGTACATCATAATCAAATAAGTTTCCAGCTATGCATTTCTGAAATAAATTACATATGACAGAAAGAAAAGTTTGCTTTACACGTAACATAAAAAAAATTAATCAATCATATTCTAAGTAAGAACTAGTCTTCACTGGTCATTACGGACATACCTCTTGTGTCTCTTCTTAATTCAGTTCGGGTAATCGTACAAATAGTAATTTATACACAAAATATACGTAAAAGTTTCAGTGAACAAAAAAAGAAGGTACTTTCATGTTAAAGAAAATACATAACATTTCTGGTGTATATTCAGGAAACATTCAAATACATCTTACGCGGGGTAACTTTTCAAAGGCGTGATTTAAAAAGTATGGAGATACCGTGAAAAGGCTATAGCGTACCGAAAGAGGCGGAACATCTTTTGAGTCTCAGTTACATAACAAAGAATATTTTTCCTAAGCACAGCGATAACGTCTCTCACATTATCGCCACAGTGACCATTTCCAAGTTGCATTTTAACTGCGAACAGTGACATCGATAAGAAGCTTTTCAAAAAAAATATTTACCAGTTACACAAAAACACATTCCACATTATTATCGGCGAGTCGTCTCAAACGCCCCCCAGGGAATAAAACATCGCGTGAAGGTCCGAAGCTAATTCCAGTGTCTACTTTGTGCGTTTTCCCCATTTCCATTGGCTGTCCTTTCGTTTTCGTTCTGTTTCCCCAAGTTCCATCACCCCTAGTTCTTGCCTTTGGGGTTGCCATTGGTCTTTTCTCTCTTTTCCCCTTAATGTTTCATTTTCCGAATTGTCAGTTTTGGGGGTTTTGGATAATTTTTCCCCTATGCAGTACCTAATCCTTGTTTTATATTTTACAGTTTCNAATTGTCAGTTTTGGGGGTTTTGGATAATTTTTCCCCTATGCAGTACCTAATCCTTGTTTTATATTTTACAGTTTCGATTGGTGTTTCGCTGCTACCAGCTACTGTCAAAGAGCACTTGCTATGCTGGCACACACGTATTTGTTATTTGTGTNCATTGGTGTTTCGCTGCTACCAGCTACTGTCAAAGAGCACTTGCTATGCTGGCACACACGTATTTGTTATTTGTGTTCCTTAATTATTTCTTATGTACAGTGTCATTTTTGTCAGTAAAAACACATTAAATCAAATCAAATCCAGTGTCTTCGAGTGCCTACCATTAGCATGAAGCACGACTCTGAGTTTGAATTTTTAAAATATTTGATGTTTAAGTTAAAAAAAAAAAGAGATCGCTGTTTATTGGTTAATATGCAAAGAGCTCATAAACAGTTATATGTTCAATAACATATTTTTCCGACAAGTATTGCGAAATAACGATATTGTACTTAGCCACTGAATTGCGTAAATCACAATAGTATGAAGAAATAAACGCAGTAAAAGAACTTCTAAACGGTGAAATTTATTCTGATCTCTCACATTCTTGCTAAATTTCTTTTTTATAATCACCCAACCATTTAAACATAATTTAAAAAAAAATTATATTTCCGTGAAACGGGACTGTGTACAGGAATACAGCCCGTAACACCAACTCAACCTTTATCAACAACGCTTTCATAAAAAGTGGAATTATCAGTCAGCAAATATCCTACGATCGGTGTTATAATAATGATGGTTTTTGCAATTTCACTTTATAAAATTGTAGCAAAAATGATTTGAAACATTCATTGATTCTCACGGTGTTTCCTTGGGTAAGTTAAAACGGGGTTCTTTCAGTCAACTATGTGTCTGGAGAGAATGGGAATTCTAGGTTTAATACCAAAACCCGGAGGAAATACTACGCAATCACGTCCCATCCTCGTGTAAATGAGAAACATTGGGGTCACTGAGGACACACAAGCACTTAACTAACACCTTACATTAACGTAAAGCTAGAAGCTAATTTTCGAGATGATGTCGGTTCGCAATGGTAAGTGGTACGTTTATGGCCACGTCAAGCGGTAAAATTCCCGTCAACGCCAAAACATCTTCTAAACTGCTGTTTCGAATGTGCGCGTACCTGCCGTGGAATAAATATAATTCTCGTTGAAAAGTAAATTTATTACACACGTAAAAAGCGTTAAAAGTTCACAGTTAATCGTAATCCCAGGTTTATGTCGCGACTAAATACATATGCGTCCTTAAGAACAAGTTAATAACTCATAAAAATACTGTGCATTCATAAAAGTCATTCCTTCCTCGCATTTTCTTCGGCAAAGTAATTTAAATGCCACTGCGAGTGCTATCACGAGAGTCATGAATAAAAAAAAAAAAGTGGGTTTTGGTATAAATATATGATAAAAAAAAAAAATAACCCCAAAACTCAAAACTTAATGAGTGTTTGGTATCACAAATCCGAGGAAACACTTTGTATATGCGCAGCCACTTTAATACGACAAACATGCAATGGGCGTTACATTTGTTATTTCAGTTATTTCTGGCATCGCCCCTTAATTAATATTTATACGGACTGGCCACGTTCAAGCTCATAACTGAGTGATAATAGGATTCGGAATTTCATTTTTTTCAAGGTTTAAAAGTAAAATATCCTACCTTTAAAATTACTTGGCCTTGCCGAAAGCAGTAAACGCACACCCTTCGATCACGAAACTACCGGGAAAAACGGGCTTCCGAAAACAATCCGATGTTTTCACTCGAACAGGAACAGCGAGCGTTGGAATGTGGACAGTGCATATTGCTTAACACAGTCGAAGTGACTGTAGGAATAAAAATGTATCGTAGTCACAACAAGTCGATATCGCAACTTGGCATCATTGCAATTATTAAGTCGTCACCGTTTCCGAACTACCTTGTTAAGGAATGGTTAAACATTCCGCGGAGTTTATTTATATAATATAGTCTTAGATAAGGTCGATTGATTGCATCACGCGAAATACTGTTATAGGATATTCACGGTAAAGTCAGCGCTTATAGGAGCCCTCTCATTTGGAATAAACGTCAATAAATATATTTCATTGTAGCCTTACGTTGATATCGAGTCCGGTGAAATATGTACACTGTGTTTATCACTTGCATGGCAATATTTATTTAAAGATGTGGTGGAAAGATAAAAACACGGCTGATAGAAAAGTAACTAGGGCCTATGACAATGAAATGAGCCCTAAAACTATATCCAAGAAACGCGGAATACTAATGCGAATAGAGACATCTGACTAGCTTATTTCCTGACAGTCTGAATGCTGACAGTTTTTGTAATTTATAGTCTTTCTTACAAAATCAGTTTTCCTTTGCGTGTTCGAGGGCATAGCTGTTTTAAATTATAATTTAACTGACATTTAGAGCCTCTTTATCAGTTTTCTTGTAATGTGATAGGTATTTCGGGCTACCCATACAGTTTGGTAGTGTCGATTTAGTTTGTATAACTTTAAAAAATCACAAACTTATTTTTTTTGGCGAGGATATGGGAACATGTTAAATTTATTTTCAGCAATCATATTTATACGAAGACATAATAGGGCACTAGTTTAAAGGTTTTCTGAAACTTTCTGTTAATTACGTGACAAATCTCTAAATGAATAAAAGATTTCGGAATCGGCACTGCTGCCAGATTGATTTGACACTAAGTGGCACGGGGCCGCGGTGGCTAAGAGGTTAGCCTTGCCGCCTTCCACCAAGGCGGATCGCCTTGGTGGGATTCGATCCCCGGCCGGATCACTCCGGATGTTCGCATGTGGGAATCGTGCCGGACGATGCCGTTGGTCGGCGGGTTTTCTCGGGGATCTCCCGTTTCCCTCGCCCTTTCATTCCGGCGCTGCCTCATACCCACCTCAATCCCCCTCATCGGCTCTCAAGACCTCGACGTTAAGAGCCGTCCAAATTTCTTCAACTTTTCAATCACTAAGTGACGTACGGGAAACATCTAGAAAAAATGTTAAACGCCCCAAGGTCACGTCTGGCCATAAGGAAGCCCTGCGAGGGATATTCCCAAGAATGCGATAGCGTTCGTGCGTAGCTCAATTCCTCGCAAATTAGGTACGTAACACTAGGATACTATTACATGCGATGAAAAGCCAATGGATTAATCTACAGATGCCACTTTGTACTCTTCTCCTTTTTCTTGAAGAAACTAAACAGGAAAGCTCTGAAAATGCACATTTTTACCCATTTCCACTATGTTTTTCCTATTTGATTAAATGTAATAGGATAAATCCAACAAACACATGCATCACGCACATACACATACGTATACCGATGTAGGAACACATAAATTGGTTCTGCGCAGCTGGTACGCACACACTACAAATCTGTTCGAAGTGGAGGGTGTGCTCCGAAGTTAGCAGATGTCTCGTTGGCGAACGCCAGCCGCAGCGAATCAAAACCTTTTTCCCGAGCCACACGCTAGCCGGATAGAAGTCGCAAGTGCGCAAGGGTAGAGTGGGCAGAGCAGCCTTTGTTTTGAAGCCAGGGCTCTAACAACCGTGGGGGGGACACGGATTGGGCACGCATGCCAGTTGCGCAGTACCTATCTCCGTGTCTCGACATTGAACTGCTTGTCAAAACCACGTGGCTACCCCTGTCAGCGTACTGTCTACTTAAATAAATGCATTGATATTGTGGTACACTAACGCGAATATACAATATAACAATCCACAAAAATGTATATTTTTT
This sequence comes from Clitarchus hookeri, assembly GCA_002778355.1. Classification (NCBI taxonomy): domain Eukaryota; kingdom Metazoa; phylum Arthropoda; class Insecta; order Phasmatodea; family Phasmatidae; genus Clitarchus; species Clitarchus hookeri. The sequence continues at coordinate 229,305 of NQII01000194.1, read as the reverse complement.
ATTGTAAAAACACGGGTTCGTTGTAAACAAACGGAACACCTTTGTTGAAACACGTGAATTTGGCCGCGGTTTCAGAAATTTGTAAGGATCGTTATCATCCACTATGTCAGATTCTTTCATTTACTAATTATTTAAATTTACGGGAATAAAAATTTTAAAAATGCTACTATAGACTAACTTTTATTTATCTTACTCTGCAGAACATACACGAAATCCAAACTATCAATGTAACATTTAGTCACAAATAGCACAATACGAACACTGTACAAAAAACGTCTGGTAAACTCCCTAAACTGTAATGGAAGTTTTTTAACCTGTACAGTACATAGAAATAGCACTACGTATCAGGCTTAAAATATGGGAATGTTTAGTATCGCTGCTATACAAAGTCTTTGACTTTTTCCTGAGCAACTGTAGGAAAGTTACCATGGATGTGTGGCAAAATAATTTACCATTCGCGCTTTGTCACTGTTCATGTACGCCGAAATGGTAATTTTACAAATAATTTCTTAGAGTGAACTTTAAGATATCAATACGTTCGTGCCAGTCACAACCACCAAATAGCGGGTAGTAAAAATTAAACACAAAAATATTAAACAACTCGTAATTGTAAATTAAAAATAATAACAAATTCTTAATAATCACACTGAAACTAAAATTATGACAGGAAAATAAATAATTTCCGCAACAGAGGTGAAGCCGAGCCTTAAGCCAATGTCCGTAGAAAACTAACGTCTGTCTGCCTCATCTTTATACTACGAGAACAACCGCAAACGTCACTTCCCAAGCCTGGAAGTCGAACTACTCGCCGAAACAAACATACTTGATGGACACTGATAGTTGCGAAGAGAACGGTACGCTTTTGTATCTCACATCTCTCTATCTCGTGTTGCTTCGTGGTGTTCTGGAGTGAGCCGTTGTTGAAGCCGTGACTCCCAATGGTAGAGAGGGGGGGGGGGGACATTGTCCGTTATCGGAAAACCCGTCAGGGCAAATATTGTTCACTTCGAGATATTTCTGCTATATCCTTTGTATATTTCACGAGCATCTTTATTTTCAAAGGCGAAGAACCATACAACCCTTTAATAATACTTACTGAATGCATGTGATGGTCGACATATCTTAATGCGGTTGCCTACATAGAACTTGAAATGTGTTGCAGTGTGTTAAAAAAAATTGGGTTTTTTTTTNGACATATCTTAATGCGGTTGCCTACATAGAACTTGAAATGTGTTGCAGTGTGTTAAAAAAAATTGGGTTTTTTTTTTTTACGAAACTATTAAACGAGCCCTTAATATGCTTACCTGCGAAAAGAAAGCATATTGCAGAAGATGACTNTTTTTTTTTACGAAACTATTAAACGAGCCCTTAATATGCTTACCTGCGAAAAGAAAGCATATTGCAGAAGATGACTTGAATACGACTTTCAAGATATCGCACATATTGAAAACCGTATTTTCATGCCCTCCATCATAGCTAAAAAGGGATTTTCCATACTGCTATATGTGAAAATATACGAACCGGATACATCAGAGACTAGGGTAGAGGCATGCATTGAACTTTGCTACAGTCGCGTTCAATAAAATTACAGGATCACCGCTTAAAGTCGCGTTCAGACCAGTCGTCGACGGAAAGACTGCACGCCAGTTGAGCGCCTTGCGCGTAGAGGCGATACCGCTTTGCATACGCCCGTCGGCGTCGCCCGTAATGCTTCATCGATATTTACATACCTTACGCAGGCACACAATTTGTATAGCCACACCAAACACAGCGTGAATACAACGGGTAAACCAAATCTCAGTTGTAAATATGAAATGCCAAGCTACCGATGCGAGAAGATAATGACCGGGAATCATCGCGGATGCCACAAAAGTGATGATACGAAACTTCATCGTACCATCAGCCCAGCTCGCTAAACGGGTGCACCGACTTGTAATGTCTGACTGATCATACTGCAGTTATGAAACGTGGCCGGGAAGCGTTGTGCGTAACGGTTAACTAGTAAGTACGTGGCTTAAGGTTGGTAATGCTGTCCCGATACATGGTACCATCGCATTTACACGCGAGCAACTGGAGTATAGGCTATTCACGGTCAAGTGAGCACTTTTGGAATTCCTCTCATGTGGAATAATAGCCAATAAATACATTTTATTTCAGCCTCGGGCGTTAACTTCCGAGTGCGGTGGAAAATGCGCGCTGTGATTATAACTACCATAGCAATATTTGTTTTAAAAAAAGCGGTTAAAGGATAAAAAAAATGGCCGAAAGAAAAAGTAACTAGGGCCTAAAAGTTCTCACTTTATTGTGAAGAGTCTATAGAAAGCAAAATGCGGCTAAAGAACTTCATATCACGACCATATTATCTTAATATCCTACAGGTAATCAATAATGATAAACACGCATACCATATCCCTAAGTTGCTTTACAGAAAATTTTGAGCAGATCACCCTCAAAACACCTATTTTACAAATTACCGACGCCATAAGAAAAAAACAGATTAAAGGAGAACGATATATTTGTGAACTGAAATAGAAGATTATTATTTAGATAAAGCCCACTGTAAACACTTAAGAGTGTTTAAAAAAAAAAGCTTAATTACTACAGTTTAGCACATAATTTCATAAACTAGGTGGGTAGATTTATAACACAGAATTATCACTTCGATAACAGCTAGCAAAATGAGCAGTCGGCCAGCAAACTGGTAACGACCAAACTGCCCCACAATGTTAATAAACTGCTCAGCGGACAGCATCAGACACAAAGTAAAACAACACGCCACCTGACAATGTNCTGCCCCACAATGTTAATAAACTGCTCAGCGGACAGCATCAGACACAAAGTAAAACAACACGCCACCTGACAATGTTCTATCGAAATAGTGATAGATGCACACAAAATAATATCTACATAGTCTTGTCATATTCTTTTTTTGCATTTCACTTTCATTACAAAATGTTCATGTAACTATTTTTCCCTTCTTCACTGTAAACATTTTTTTTTCAGCAAATTTTTCGAACTCTAATGGAAGTTTTTAACCTATACATTGTATGGGAATAATAGGCCTACCACACGAATTGGCTGCTGCAAAAATGAAAATGTTATCGTCGCTACTGCATAAAGTTCGGAAGTATACTTTAGATCTGACTCGTTCCTGAGCAAATGTAGGAACGCTACCATCGATGTATCGGAGAGAACTTTACCACCAGTTCTTTCTCGCTATGCGTATACACCGACGTGGTAAGTTTGAGTATATTTTCTTAAGGCTCCCGCCGACACGTCGCTTGAATTGCGTTGCAGTGTGTTTGAAATATACCCTTTCCCAAGAAACTATTCAACGTGCGTTCGATGTGCTCATCTACGAAACCAACCTACACTTCAAACGAGGGCTGTTGAGTTTTTTCAAGACGTCACGAACATTAGAAACACAATTTCAGAGTACTCCAAAACGGCTAAAAACAGCTTTCTGAAAGCGCCGTATCTCAAAATATACGCGCCAGTTACACACAAAACCATCCAAGGGCCCTGCATTGAACCTTCCCACAGAATTTCTCCACCAAGCCCTTCGATTTCCCTATGAACGCAAATTTGCTACTTATCCGGAAATTACGCTCGCCGAAATAGTAATAAATGTTCGCCAGGACGTTATCTTCACTCGTGCAGATATCAACGGTTATGTTTGCTGTGCACCACTGCAGAGAGAATCTGCTGATGGGAAATCAGATTGTGTAATCCACTCTTAGAGAGAGGAAGTAAAGGCACAAACAAAATAGATCGAAAGTTTTGTATACCCCTAGCTCGATTGCTCAAATAAGTTACGAAAGTTTTGGCATCGACTCGTCGATATCACGACTTTCTGCTCGCACAGTAACTTTTACACTGAAGAGCCAAAAAAAAAAACTGGTACACCTGCCTAATATCGTGTAGGGCCCCCCGAGTACGCAGAAGTGCCGAAAGGCGACGTGGCATGGACTCGACTAATGTCTGAAGGTGTGCAGGAGGCAATTCACACCATGAATCCTGCAGGGCAGTCCACAAATCCAATCTGCGCCAATTTGAGAAAGGGTTGCACGTCTGTCACGTTTAATGATTCTCGTCAGTCGTCGTTTGTCCCGTTCTTTCACGATCTTTTTCCGGCCGCAGCGATGTCGAAGATGTGATGTTTCACCGGATTCCCGATATTCACGGTACACTCGTGAAATGGTCGTACGCG
>NQII01000194.1:186160-225068 GCA_002778355.1 Clitarchus hookeri | reverse complement strand
TTCACCGGATTCCCGATATTCACGGCACACTCGTGAAATGGTCGTACGCGTACATCCAAATGTTATCGCTACCTCGGAGATGCTATGTCCCATCTCTCGTGCGCCGACTATAACACCACGTTCAAACTCACTTAAATCTTGATAACCTGCCATTGTAGCAGCAGTAACCGATGTAGCTGCCGACCGCATCGCGTTACTCTGATTGGTTCCGTACCTCTGTTATTTGCATACGCACGCCTATACCAGTTTTTTTTGGCTCTGCAGTGTATAATGTCATGTTTCGAAAAAGAAAAAAAAAACATCAACTTTTGGGAGGTCTTCAGATTTCTCTGTCGTGATTATTGGTTCGAGATATTTCTAAAAAAAAAAAATTACGAACGAAGTGTTATGAAATAGAAACTCTCACGAACGTTCCATTACAAACTGAAGAAACAGACTCGCGTACACACAGCCTAATATAAAATAAAAACTCTTATAGAGTGTGACTAAAAGCTACTTCCCCGAAAATAAATGCACAAATAGCTCAACCATGCACATAACCCAGAAATGACGCAAATAAAATAACCGAAACATAATGCACAACTCATATATGCATATCGACAAACTCTCGTTGTTGAGTCTCCAAATGCCCCTTCACTTAACAGAAAGTAGAAAACTAGTGAGAAATATAATTTCGCAAATTCTGGCACGAGGCTCACTGAAATATACCAATATAGATCATTTTTTACGAACAACCTAATGGATACAAAGCACTAAATTAGACATACCTCACTTGCACACCAACTAGCCAATAATATTACCAGGAACACACATGCCTACGCTGTACTCAAAGTGGATAATAAGAGCGCTTCTTTTCTAATAAACTTGGCCCGTTATGGCGCGAAGGTTTGCTTGTTACNATACTCAAAGTGGATAATAAGAGCGCTTCTTTTCTAATAAACTTGGCCCGTTATGGCGCGAAGGTTTGCTTGTTACCTCCTACCACCACAGCTGAGATCGGCCAGCCAAACGCGGAGGGTTACAAGAGCTGTATCTGAAGAGCAAGAAAATAATTGTAATAATTAAAAATAAGACATCACGTGACCTGCCGACAGAACAGCAATCGTTACTCACCGGAATTGGGGTTCTGCTTGATGTACTGGTCCACGATAGTATAGAACCTGCAACAAGAATACGACCGTCAGACAATGGCCTCGAAAACCCGACCGACCCTGCCAAATAAAAGCATGTCGTGTGCGAACCATACACTGAATGAGCGAGTGAGTGAAGAGATTTGAGCGGCTCTCAACATGGAGGTNAAAGCATGTCGTGTGCGAACCATACACTGAATGAGCGAGTGAGTGAAGAGATTTGAGCGGCTCTCAACATGGAGGTCTTGAGAGCCGACGAGGGTGAAGCGAGGCGAGAATGGAACAGCTCAGGAATGAAAGGGCCGGGAAACGGGATATCCCTGAGAAAACCCGCCGACCAGCGGCATCGTCCGGCACGATTCCCGACATGCGAAAACTTGGGAGCGACCCCGCCTGGAATCGAATCCGGTTCGCCTGGGTGGGAGGCGAANATCGTCCGGCACGATTCCCGACATGCGAAAACTTGGGAGCGACCCCGCCTGGAATCGAATCCGGTTCGCCTGGGTGGGAGGCGAGTAATCTAACCACTACACCACCGCGGCCCCCGCACACTGAAGATGCCGAAGACCAATTTTAGTCTTCTGCGCATGTCCCCAGCACTGACTCGTCATTGCCAGTACAACAGTCAAAGTCACATGGTCAACGGTGTTGAATTTTCAACACACTCGCCCTCTTATATGCACAAAATATTTCGACTAACTTGAATATGTTAAATTTGCATTAAAACTCGGCTAGATGAAGAGTGCAAATATCTCTCGAAGCACTTACTTATAGAGTGTTCTAACCTCTAACCCTATCCACGCTGTTTATTAATACGGTATTGANCGCCCTCTTATATGCACAAAATATTTCGACTAACTTGAATATGTTAAATTTGCATTAAAACTCGGCTAGATGAAGAGCGCAAACATCTCGAAGCACTTACTTATAGAGTGTTCTAAACTCTAACCCTAACCACGCTGTTTATTAATACGGTATTGACAGAAAAGTACTTCAATGTTGGATCACAAAAGAATGGCTACTACGCAGCTTGCGTGCATTCTCTACACCGTATTTATCTCTACGGTGTGAAACACATCAAACCTTCAAATCTATACCAAGCGGTTCGACACACAACGGCACTTGTAGCACTGAATATAGGCCTAGACTGTTCAAGGTATCTTCAAACTTTCTCAATTAAAACCTTCGAAAAATCAGCCCGTACATGGCATGTATCGTTGTTTCTTATATAAATAATTTACCAAAGTAGTTTTGTAATTCGTTAACATTTTACGGCTAAGTGGGACTTTCAGTTATATTTTGTTTATAAATTATGATATTTACCCCGTCATAATCAATATGAATTAAAAACAGGCCGAGAAGAGGTATGTTGGTAATGGCTAGTAAGAAATAGCTCTCATACAAAATGTTATTAAATTTAGCTTATTTTACGTCTCTTATTTCCGTATTTAAGTTTTCAGGAATGCGTTTTAGAAACGCCTTTCATTATTTTGCCTGTCTGTCCAGCGCACGAATACAGTGAAAAGGTTTCTCCTCTGAGTCTTTTTTCACGCCTGTTTACTTATTGTTTACACGTGGCGGAAAGATACATAGTGAGTAGCCCGAAAATGTCTTTAGCAGGGCTTCATAAAAGTTGTAAGTAACCTCGAATAGAATATAGAAACACTGTGAATGGGCTGCAAACATTGCGAAATTTCTCTGCGTGTTAAATTGGCGCAAGGAAGTTCTGTATTACTTTCGTCTGTCCCCAAGTGACTACACGAACCATCACGCTCTTCTTGGATCTATAGAATTTTCAGCACGACTTGCATTTTAGATTTCTTTAAATTACGTTTTACGTGTCGACAGGGGCACATGGCATTACTTTGTACATTTTCTAAAGTCGGTGTTACTAGAGTACTGCTGCTATAGTCTATTTGCGGTTTCTTCACTTTCAGAGAACAAACTTTTGAAAAATCACCCTAGTATGACGTGTTTGGTTGTTCCCTAGGTATGCCATTTATTACAAGCATGTTACACATGCGTTACCATTAAATTATCTTATTTTTAATTAAATTGAACTATTACTTATATTCTATCTAAAAATCATAATATTTAATTTTTAATTAATATGAATAAAAACAGGGAGCCAATAGGTGTGTTGGTAACGCCCAGCAAGAAATAGTTCTGATGTAAAATAATATTACATTGAGTCCGCACGAATCCGGCGCGTTGCCCCTTTGGCGTAATCTTCTATACTTGGTTAAGCTATGTTTTCACAAGGCGGAGGAATATCCTGGAAGTAGAACTTTAGCAGAGCTTCAGAAAAGTTGGGAGTAGTCGTCAATGAACTATAGAATCGTATCTGTAATTACAAGCAAGAAAAAAATTACGTATCTCTTCTAACTAAAGAGTTACTACTGAAGAATGAATAAAGTGCCGCTCTAACAATCTGATGGAACTTGAGAAGCTAGTATTTATACAGTACAGTGCGATAAATTTCGTCAAAACCTTTTGAAACGGAATTTGTGGTGTAAAACGTAATATTTCAAGATTGCGGGAACCGATCTCCCTAAAGGCAGTCAAACAAACAACAGTGGCGCCATGTGTTTTGCTAACTGAATATAATATTGCAGACGGGACAAATACAAATGAGAATTTCTCGAAGTTGTTTCCTGGTCCGACACAAGACAGTTCTATAATCGCTTATTTGCTCGTGGCGCCATCGTACCACCTGCATAGTAATAGTAGCCATAGCTCCTCGCCTCCCCATTTTCTCTTGATCCACCTTATTGCAGACTTATTTTAGGTTAGATTGCATTACACTATATTATGTTAGGTCAGGTTAGGTTGCATTACACTATATTATGTTAGGTCAGGTTAGGTTGCATTACACTATATTATGTTAGGTCAGGTTAGGTTACATTACACTGTATTATGTTAGGTCAGGTTAGGTTACATTACACTATATTATGTTAGGTCAGATTAGGTTACATTACACTATGTTATGTTAGGTCAGGTTAGGTTACATTACACAGTATTATGTTAGGTCAGGTTAGGTTACATTACACTGTATTATGTTAGGTCAGGTTAAGTTACAGCAAAATAATAATAATTACATACACCTGTTTAATACGGTTTTGGACAAATAAAGACATAAATACCTATTTCATTTTGTTTCATAATTATTGTAAGTATTAATATAGCTCCATGAATCACAGTTTTAAAACATACTGCACCCAATGGAACATATCTGGCTCTCTGTTACGCCAACCAGACCAAGAGGAATACCCGCTGCCAGAAGAAAAGAAAAATTATGTTCACTGTGGCTGTTGTCGGTTTTCTTTATTCAATTTTTTGCCATTCTATCGTTAGTTCGCGTTTTATTGACTGCCAAGTTCTTCTTTGGTTCCTTGTTTTTGTCGTTCCTTTCCTGAGATTTATTTTGGTTTTTTTGGTTTCACTGTTTTGTTCTTCGGATTATTTTCGGCGCTGGATACAGTGAATTAGATACTTCGTCACATACCTTAAAATTAATTCAGCTATCCTTAATACGAGTACATGTCAGTGCACTTGCTCCTGCTTCAATCACGCCCAGAGAAATTACAGCCCTACTGTGTGCCGCAAGCCGCTTCCAAATGAATGAATGTAAGACGGTTATTCAAGACAGTCGTGAAAATTATTAAAAAAACTGAGGTCAGTTATTTTATACAGGCAAGAGGTGATGCTACTCCCTGCTGAAAATTCAAGCTTCTTGCAAATAAAAAAAAATTAAAACATTAAGTCTTAACTTTTTTAAACAACGTCACAATGTCTAAAGAAAAAATTGTGAAATCCAAACTTTGTAACAAGGACTGCAAGCCTTTGGCATTACAGTCAAAATTTGAGGTCACAAACAGTAAATAAAGTGTACGACGGACATGTAAGTTTATATAAAACAAGACTTCTTTGATTGTGTAGTTAGTGAAAAGGCTCGTCGCCACTTTGATCCAGTTCAGTCTAATGTTGGTCAAGTACATTTTTTTTTTTTTTAACTCTTGGCAAAATTGATGGACATCCCCTATGGATTGTGGGTTTACTTGACGTACTCCTGTGTTTCTCATCATTGTATATCTTCTCCATTGCAGAAGTCACTTCATTTCTTCTCATCAATGAATGACGACCACGATTTGGGGGTTCTTCAATCCAGGTGTCATAACTCCCAACAGGAGTCACCTAATCTGCAGGTTGATCCTTAGTTACATGTGCAAACGCTGTGAGGCAATTCCCTATGCAAAATGAGATATACAACATTATACAACATATGTCCTATAGTAATTTGCAAGGTTGGAAGGTGTCCTTGAACATCAATATTTCAAATGGTTTTAATTAAAAATAATAAAACCTTCATGAGATGAAAGAAAAATTCCGCGAACACTGTTGTCTTGAATCGAGATATGAAATCTGCGATCGATTGTTGGGTAATATCATTCCCATTCATTGAGAAAATAGGGGGTGCCATGTTATCATCTCGAGTATTTTTTCTTACTTGAATAGATACATATGAAATATCGATTTTCAAGAGCACTAGCCACCCTTACGAATTACTGTAGGACATAGGTTATATAATGTTTTCTATCTCATTTTTCATGGGCTGTCCCCCCTCAGCGCTTGCACCTATAGTTCAAAATAATTTTGTATAAGTGTTCCTTAACACAATTCAATTATAACATATAAATTACTCAATTGAACTAACCTGTGCACGAGGTCTTTCGGGGGAATCACGTGACCGGGGCACAGGAATTTCTGGTACGCAATCCCTTGGCGCTCGAAATCCTGCAACAAAAGTCTGCATTAGTGAACGAAAGTGCTGTAGTGATATATCTGTAACAGCACAATACAATACCAACATGAATAGGTCGTGACAACTTCCGAAATCTCACCGCCTGGCGGTGCACATTCCACACTGGGAGGGCGAGCAGTCATCTCAGCGGCTACTGGGCGAAATGACAGGAAAACAATGCGAGGAAAGTGGCGATGGAACACGTGAAATGACATAGACATTCCGAGATGAAAATCATCGCCAATATCAGCAACTACAACTGCACTGTGAAGTAAAAAATAAAATCTGGCAAAGCGTATGGTGGTACACAGCACCACAAGCCAATACCACCATTAACAGTATGGCGGTAGTCTGGTGATACTTTAGTACTGACACTCGGCTTGACATTTTCCACCATCACTGCCATTTAGTAGCTGCAGCTTGGCGCGATGTGTGTTTTGACATAAAACAGTCAGTCCGACAGATCTATGAACATCGAAGCAATAGCTGCAATGGCAGTGAAGAAGGCCGTCGGATCATGAAGTGTATCTCCAATGTCAGTCACACGCGTCAGTAGCTGCCGCTGAAGTGGTGATTAAGTAGACCGGATATTCATTCCAATGTCAACAACACCAGGAGCCATATCTGCGGTGAGGGTAAAGTAGACTGGCAGTTTACGATGTGGCAGCTCCATAAACAACAGTCCGCCGTTGCAGTTGCGTTTTTATTTAAGTGGACCAACACTTCGTGATGCGACACCTCCAAAGCGAGCAACACCAGTAGCTGCAACGCCCGAGGTGGTGAAGCGGAACGGCAGGACGAGAAGTGAAAGCCAACACCGCCAGCTGCAGCTGCCGAGGTGGTGAAGGACAAAGACAGGACGTGTGCAGTATTACACCGAAGGACGGTGACCAGGTGGCAGTCAGGGCTCTGGGCGTGTTCCCAGCCAGGATAATGACCAGAGAAGGTCGAGGGGCCGGAGCGGGAAAAATGGGTTGAAACGGCGCATTATGGCCACGCCTAAATTATACCGTGATTCACGCCTGGTGCCGGGGCGCACGACTATGGTGACTCACAATGCCGTGAAACCACGTCCACCGCAACTGCCTACACACACTCGCTGCGCCATCATCGCACGCCGTGACTAATTAGCTGCAGTTCTGCACGGCGGCGGAGAGACGTGCCTCTCGTTCAGTCTTATTCAGTAATAACATAACTTCAGTGTTACTCAAGATGATATAATTTATATAAATACACACAAAAGAAATACACACACACACACACTATATATATATATATATATATATATATATATATAGTGTATCGGGGCTTTACATAGACTGTTTTCTGTAACGTCAAGAACTGAGAAAATAATCTAACTACTAGTTTTAACTTAAAAACATGAACAAATCAGTAATTGCCTACTAGTGACTAATCACATATAATTAAAAAAAACACCATGGTCATTGACACTGCATTCGTTAACGAATATATAATACTAGAGAAAAAAAAAGAACTTTAAGGTAAAGATGAAAACATTCCAGGTCGTTCAAGCCTGCACAAACTTCTTCACGGTTATATTAATTCGCTGTAAACCCATACCATGCTTGTTATGTCTTAGAAGAATTCCACATATAACATCAGATGTGTTTACCTTGATCTTATAGTGTTCAAAATATGGAATATGAATAAAATTAAACTATCCTGTGATGACAGCTGCTTTTTGTGCAGACGTGAAAAACTTCACATTACAGAGCTGCAGAAGATACTCTATATAAAACACATAAAAGCTTGTGAAAGTAATAAATGTTTTAAATTGTTTGACAACTCTAGAAAGAATCATAGAAAATAATATGGGACAAAAAAAAAACAGCCATTCACGTGGACGGCGGCATATGACGAAGTGTACAGGTAATTCTACAACAGATATTTATCTAAAACGTGACACGGCTTGGGGGAGACTTCAACCAAACATAAAGATCCATCAGAGAGAAGATATCAAGATCAAAGTGCACTGAACTAAATCATGGAGATAGCAGTCACTTATCACGTACAAGCACAGCAGATCTGAGCCACAATAACAATGAAAGGAGATACTAACCTGGTGGAAATAGTAGCGTGTGGTGAATGTGAGGTCCAGGATAAGCCCTAGTTCGGGCACCTGCTCCATCAGCGACCTGGGAGTGAACCTACAGCAGACACACAAAACACTACGGTACAGTGCCCTGACATAAGGCAGTCACTCGCCACAATACACACAGCAAGCGACTCGCTGCCATACAGCACAATATTCACGCCTCCAAGCTGAAAAAAAATGTACAACAGAGATGGTATCCGTACAACCACTGTCCCTCGCTAACACAGCACAGCCTCTTGCCACCAACAACATGCAAGTTTCATCACAATACAACACTGTCTGTCCCAACACACAACACCCCTTCTCGCTAATACAGTGTACTGTTCCTCACCAACACACGTGAAAGAAAAAGTTTCTCGCCACCACAAAAACACCACAACCAGTCGCCAACAAACTCACAGTAACATGCAACCAAACAGCATTGCATTGCCCTTCGTCATGACAATACTGTCCCTCGTCACCACACAGCAAAGAGCAGGGCTTCTAGGCAACCACACAGCACCACTGCCACTCGCCACTGAACTGCATTCTTCCCTAGTATCACACATTATCACATCACCACCAGTAACGCAGTCCCTCTACACTACACAGCAAAGATCATAGTTCCTCGTCACCACACAGCAAAGAGCAGGGCTTCTCGCCAACCACACAGCACCACTGCCACTCGCCACTGAACTGCATTCTTCCCTAGTATCATACATTATCACATCACCACCAGTAACGCAATACCTCTACACTACACAGCAAAGATCATAGTTTCTCGCCACCACAAAAACACCACAACCAGTCGCCAACAAACTCACAGTAACATGCAACCAAACAGCATTGCATTGCCCTTCGTCATGACAATACTGTCCCTCGTCACCACACAGCAAAGAGCAGGGCTTCTCGCCAACCACACAGCACCACTGCCACTCGCCACCGAACTGCATTCTTCCCTAGTATCATACATTATCACATCACCACCAGTAACGCAATACCTCTACACTACACAGCAAAGATCATAGTTTCTCGTCACCACACAGCAAAGAGCAGGGCTTCTCGCCAACCACACAGCAGCACTGCCACTCGCCACCGAACTGCATTCTTCCCTAGTATCACACATTATCACATCACCACCAGTAACGCAATACCTCTACACTACACAGCAAAGATCATAGTTTCTCGTCACCACACAGCAAAGAGCAGGGCTTCTCGCCAACCACACAGCAGCGCTGCCACTCGCTCCCGAACTGCATTCTTCCCTAGTATCATACATTATCACATCACCACCAGTAACGCAGTCCCTCTACACTACACAGCAAAGATCATAGTTTCTCGTCACCACACAGCAAAGAGCAGGGCTGCTCGCCAACCACACAGCAGCACTGCCACTCGCCACCGAACTGCATTCTTCCCTAGTATCACACATTATCACATCACCACCAGTAACGCAATACCTCTACACTACACAGCAAAGATCATAGTTTCTCGTCACCACACAGCAAAGAGCAGGGCTTCTCGCCAACCACACAGCAGCACTGCCACTCGCCACCGAACTGCATTCTTCCCTAGTATCACACATTATCACATCACCACCAGTAACGCAATACCTCTACACTACACAGCAAAGATCATAGTTTCTCGCCACCACACAGCAAAGAGCAGGGCTTCTCGCCAACCACACAGCAGCGCTGCCACTCGCTCCCGAACTGCATTCTTCCCTAGTATCATACATTATCACATCACCACCAGTAACGCAGTCCCTCTACACTACACAGCAAAGATCATAGTTTCTCGTCACCACACAGCAAAGAGCAGGGCTGCTCGCCAACCACACAGCAGCACTGCCACTCGCCACCGAACTGCATTCTTCCCTAGTATCACACATTATCACATCACCACCAGTAACGCAATACCTCTACACTACACAGCAAAGATCATAGTTTCTCGCCACCACACAGCAAAGAGCAGGGCTTCTCGCCAACCACACAGCAGCACTGCCACTCGCCACCGAACTGCATTCTCCCCTAGTATCACACATCATCACATCACCACCAGTAACGCAGTCCCTCTACACTACACAGCAAAGATCATAGTTTCTCGTCACCACACAGCAGAGAAAATAGTTTGTCGCCACCACACAACAAACCAGAATCCTTCGCCAACACGGAACATCTCGCCAGCACACACCATNAGAAAATAGTTTGTCGCCACCACACAACAAACCAGAATCCTTCGCCAACACGGAACATCTCGCCAGCACACACCATAGTCCTGCGCCATCACAAAACATAGTACATCACGGAAGATACCACAAACCTGTTTATGATATCGGTATAATTTCAAGAGCAGTGACACTGAGTGCGCTAAAAGCACGAAAGCGTGACTACTAGGCGCATGCTCGTAGACTCAACGTGAATCATTGTAAATGCGTGGAATCATTTTGCCTAGTTGAAAAGATTAATAAACAAATAAGAAGGGTTATTTTAAACTGCATATGTAACACCAAAGCCAGTCCATATTATTTGTTAAATTGGCACCTATCACATTTTACGCATGGCATTTGCGTGGCTTAGCTTAAAAGCATTGTGTATATCCACCCATTAAGAACTTACGAAAACGTTAAAAATCCCAATAACGTCCGGTACCCAGCAAACACGTTTCAAAATAGTGGCCGATAAAAGTAAAATAAAATTGCTAGTTGATGCAAACTGTGATTTAGATTTCCCAATAATTTCCATGAATCATTTTTTGACAACACAGCAACCAATAAATTTCATTTACAATCATGTTTTGAGTAATGGGTGTGCAACGCGAAGGTGGTTTACTTGTTACTTCATTCTGCAACGTGAGGGCGAAAAGACACAATAACACCCAATCCTAACTCTGGCAAGAAACATTTTGGTACTTAAAATATATTATAACAAACCCCTTCCTCCGACTGACAATGGAAAATATGAACTTGACTGTACCGGAAATGTTCAGCCAGACTCTGCCCATAATCTGCACAGAAAGGCACGGACCCACGGGACGATTGTTCACAAGACAGATGCTTTAACAGCATCAAGCAGACAGTTGTAACTCAAGGTTATAACGAGAGATCCTTATCCGATTCATTTGTTTGCCGAAGCAAGGCGAAGTACGTTCTACGGTACTGCCAACTTTAGAACACGGAGTAAAATACACATTTTCACTTTATGTTGGTGGCACTGTAGAGACTTCGCCAGCTGTTTTTTTTTTATCGTAATTGGTCTATATTTTCTGGGCAATACTACTGATACTTTTATTTTCCACAGCTATTTCATATTACAAGCATATTTGAGCGAAAATAAGCTCTAATGGTGAATGTGAAACTCTACATTACAACCAGTTTTATGCGTAAATTCATGAAAATACACGTGACACGAATAAACAGACATGAATGGCGCTTACGCAAAGCAGTCTGTGCTACCACGATCATAACTAAAATATGCAAATCAATCATGAGTTTATGCAATGTCTAACGAGAGAAACTACACGATTGTTTGCTGTACATTTATGCTACGTGAATGTAGTATATACTTTGTTTAAATACGTAATGATTTTTATAAATGCCGAAGTTGTAAGACCGTAGAACCTAGACTTCGGGTATCTTCGGTAATGTGTCGTTTTTCCTTTTCGAGTTACGAGCATAGACTAAAGCCGAGGTGGACCGATCTCGCTGGCTGCACTCAACCAATCTCCGCGTCCCAACATTGAACTGCTTTCCTGCAAACACGTCTTGCGGAAAACGGAAAAAGTTTGAATGTAAGGTTATAAAACTGATTTGTAAACAAATGTTTTGGGAAGTTTTCATACCTCATCCAACCGATTTGTAATGCAATTCGATTAAATTCACACTGGTAGGAGGATTTTATTCGCCTAACAGTGCTTGTCGTTTGAAAATTAAGATATAAACAAACACGTTGATCGCCGTTGACCATGTGATTTTGACAGTCGTGTTTCTTTGGGGCAGGTGAATGCCGGCCGGGTACATGTCTTTCCCTGACACTTAATATATGGTGGTGTGGGAGCCTTACGCCCGCAGAGCCCATTTCTTTCAACGCCCTGTTCCCACTTTTTCTTTCCACTTCCCGTATTTGTGCCTGTTTCTCCCCCCGCTGCCCAGTCCCGTTTTGGTTCGTTCTCTCTCCTTGCTGCATTTCCTGCAGTGCCCTCGTCTGTGAATGTCCGGTTATTGTTCCCTTCCTGGTTTGGGGGTTTTGGTTAGTTTCCCCCCTTATTTCACCTAATTTTCCTTTTTTTCTACTACCTCCGTTTCACATCGTTTATTAAATAATATCCTGTTTGTAGTAGAGCGATTTCTCGCAGGCATAAACGCTCTCGGTTCTTTTCATTGATTTGTTCCTTATGTACAGTGTACTATTTCCTGTTAATAACACAAATCATATAAAAAAAAAACATGCGCAGGAGAGGAACAAGCTGTGCACCTCTCGTCTCTGGTGCGGGGCTACGGGGGTGAGTTGACGGCGCGGTGGGCAAGTCTGCCTGCCGAACACGCGGCGGGACCGTCGCGCGGGGAAGGCCGAGCCGGCCAGCAGGACCAGCACGCACTTGCTTGTCCTCGCTGCTGGTACAGGAGACGCGGTGCGTGGCGTGTGTGTGTGTGTGTGTGTGTTTACAGAGGAGCCGGCACGGCTGCTGGAATGCAGGACGGCCACGGAGCGTGGAGAGCGCCATGCCTCGCTCTGAGGCACCTCTCCCCGCAACGAAAACAGCTCACTCATCGTCACTCACATCAAGACTGCTGGATACCAAAAAAAAAAAAATCAATTAAAGCCTGTTCACGGCATGAGCACTTTTCTGGCCCTAGTTACTTTTCCATCTCGGCCATTTTTATATTCTTTAACCACATTTTTTTTCGATAAATATTGCCATGTAAGTAATAAACNTGCTGGATACCAAAAAAAAAAAAATCAATTAAAGCCTGTTCACGGCATGAGCACTTTTCTGGCCCTAGTTACTTTTCCATCTCGGCCATTTTTATATTCTTTAACCACATTTTTTTTCGATAAATATTGCCATGTAAGTAATAAACACAGTGTGTATATATTCCACAGCACTTGGAAGTTAACGTCTAAGGCTAAAATAAAATATATTCGTNAAGTAATAAACACAGTGTGTATATATTCCACAGCACTTGGAAGTTAACGTCTAAGGCTAAAATAAAATATATTCGTTGACTGTTATTCAAAATGACAAGGGCTTTCAATAACGCTCACTTTACCGTGAATAACCTATATTTCATGTTTGTACCAAGCATTGTTTAACTTGCACGCATTGTATATAATGCGATTTTCCTCTAATAAAAAATGTTACACTTTACATTTTTTTGAAAAATTTAATGTCAAATCCGAAATTGTTCTGCAGCCATTAAAACAAATACTAACTACGTTGTACAAATGAAAACAATTTACAATGTCAAGTGATGTAGGCAACCGCGTGTCACATATGTAATCCCCCAAATAACAGGCCATACATATAAAAAGGTTAACTATAAAAAATTAACGTTTGCATATTTTAACAATTTTTTTAAATACACTAACTGTTATTTGGTGATTTAATGTGTGTCACGCGGTAGCCTACGGCATTAGTTTGGAAAGTGTATTTTTTTAAGGGTATTACACACAGTGTGTACAAGTTGAACTATGTTTGGTACAGCTATAAAATAATTATTTTTCTGGTATCTAACAACCTTAAGAGGCTTCTCCATAGTTGTCGTGCGGGTCTCGCCGTAAGCAGTCGTGTCCTTTATAATTAAAAAAATATATATAAAATATTTCAATGTAAAAATTTTTCCAGGAGAGAAATGTAAGTCAATATTTTGCCGCCAGTTCGTAAATTTGGTTTGTGAAACACAAATGTAGTCATTGAATAGTGTCAAAGTCAGCAAAAGTCACTGTAAGTAGCCCTCCGTTTACGATGTTAATTCTTCTGTAAAACAGCGTTTTAAACTATAGCGACTATGCTGTATTTTTCTTGGACAGATTGCTGTATTAAAACCCTACAGCCACCGTAAACAATCCCGAGGAAACAGAATACACGCGAATCTTATTTATGCTATTTTCCATCGCCGTCGCAATGCTTTCTTATGTCACGACGTGACCTTTACGCGATCGGAATCTTTTACTACGGAGACTTTTACGGGCGATTGAAAAATTCCCATTTCCCTGTTCCACCCTGNTTTACGCGATCGGAATCTTTTACTACGGAGACTTTTACGGGCGATTGAAAAATTCCCATTTCCCTGTTCCACCCTGTATTATGTATTTTCATAAAATTTACTATTTCCCTTTATTTGACTTGTTGATGTTACGACTTCGTAATAATTCTTTGGCCATCACACCTAAAAATAAAACACAGTAATATCAGAAATTTACGTCGTTGAGTCAATCACCTACAGTAAAGATACGGGAGGAGACCCATCTTCGTCTTCCATTTATGTCCCTAATATTGACTCAAGAATAGTCATCACAGCACTCCAAATTACGTGTTCAGTATTCCGTTTACACTCAGAAATAGTTTCTGGTCTAATTCATCCACACCACGGCCTCTAATTTCAAAATGTATTACATTTGTTAAAATCTGATTTTTAAAAACACCCGTGCTTTTACGGGGGGAAAAAACAAATTTTCCGTAACCTTATTACCCCTTACTTGCGTTAAACGTATGCAAAGGCAGCCTACTATCACATGAAAACATTTATGTATAGACTGTCCATGCGGTTAACTGTTCACGGTTAACTCAGCACTTTTTAAGTCAACCTGTGAAAAAAATCACTCCCTCAACCTGCACACATTTTAACGGGTACAATGTCAGGCATGCGCCCAGAAAGTTGGTTAACGACGGAGGAGAAGAATTTCCATGTCTTAACGTTGATTAAAAAAAGATAACATTTGTGAATACAATTTCCAGTTATATTAATTAGCTGTAACGTCCAAAGTGTGATAAGAACTACAATTACCGTCTCGACAATGTTAACCCAAATTCGCTGTCTCGGATAAATTAAAAAAAGATTAGCAAATATGAAATTTTTTGCAGGTTTTTTTTTACGTTTATAACCTACACATTTTTTAGACAGATGTCGGTCTAAAAATACCTTAAAATTTGTTTCGCATTACAGTAGAATGGCAAGTGGATTAGCTGACAGCGTGTTGATAAAATATACAGCCTCCACTTGACGCACCAGCTATTGGCGAAAGGATACCTAAACGAAAAGTAAACATTTGGCATTACTTTCGTCGAACTGTCAAAATCTTGCCAAGTTGCAAGGGTTATTCGGAAAGTAGGGGTCCGAATCGCCGTAGCTAATCGAATATCGCGCGAACATTGTAACGCGCATGCGCACCGACTCTCGGTATGCTTTGCTCGTCAAACGACGCCATTTGAATTGGTATTGGTTGCAGTGTGCTGTTTACAGTGTCAGTTCAAAATGTTTAAAACAACTGACCAGCCCGCCGACTGTGAAATACGGTCAGTGATTCGGTTTTTGACAGCAAGGAACGTTCCAGCAGCGGAAGTTCATCGACAGATAAGTCAAGTGTATGGCCCCAATGCGATGAGTGACAGCAAAATGCACAAGTGGGTGAGAGCTTTCAAGGACGGACGGGAAAATGTCCATGATGAACCGTGATCAGGCCGACCATCAGTGATCNGAGCTTTCAAGGACGGACGGGAAAATGTCCATGATGAACCGTGATCAGGCCGACCATCAGTGATCACAGAAGATTTCGTCAAAGCCGTGGACGAAACGATTCGTGAAGACCGGCGATTCACAATTTCAACTTTAGCAGTGGAATTTCCGAATNTTTACGCGATCGGAATCTTTTACTACGGAGACTTTTACGGGCGATTGAAAAATTCCCATTTCCCTGTTCCACCCTGCATTATGTATTTTCATAAAATTTCCTCTTTCCCTTTATTTGACTTGTTGATGTTACGACTTCGTAATAATTCTTTGGCCATCACACCTAAAAATAAAATACAGTAATATCAGAAATTTACGTCGTTGAGTCAATCACCTACAATAAAGATACGGGGACCCATCTTCGTCTTCCATTTACGTCCCTAATATTGACTCAAGAATAGCCATCACAGCACTCCAAATTACGTGTTCAGCATTCCAATTACACTCAGAAATAATTTCTGGTCTAATTCATCCACACCTTTGCCTCTAATTTCAAAAAGGTATTCNTAATTTCTGGTCTAATTCATCCACACCTTTGCCTCTAATTTCAAAAAGGTATTCCATTTGTTAAAATCTGATTTTTAAAAACACCCGTGCTTTTACGGGGGGAAAAAACAAATTTTCCGTAACCTTATTACACCTTACTTGCGTTAAACGTATGCAAAGGCAGTGTACTATCACATGAAAACATTTATGCATAGGCTGTCCTAGCGGTTAACTGTTCACGGTTAACTCAGCACTTTTTAAGTCAACCTGTGAAAAAAAATCACTCCCTCAACCTGCACACATTTTAACGGGTGCAGTGTCAGGCATGCGCCCAGTAAAGTTGGTTAACGACGGAGGAGAAGAATTTCCATGTCTTAACGTTGATTAAAAAAAGATAACATTTGTGAATACAATTTCCAGTTATATTAATTAGCTGTAACGTCCAAAGTGTGATAAGAACTACAATTACCGTCTCGACAATGTTAACCCAAATTCGCTGTCTCGGATAAATTAAAAAAAGAGTTAGCAAATATTAAATTTTTTGCAGGTTTTTTTTTACGTTTATAACCTACACATTTTTTAGACAGATGTCGGTCTAAAAATACCTTAAATTTGTTTCACATTACAGTAGAATGGCAAGTGGATTAGCTGACAGCGTGTTGATAAAATATACAGCCTCCACTTGACGCACCAGCTATTGGCGAAAGGATACCTAAACGAAAAGTAAACATTTGGCGTTACTTTCGTCGAACTGTCAAAATCTTGCCAAGTTACAAGGGTTATTCGGAAAGTTAGGGGTCCGAATCGCCGTAGCTAATCGAATATCGCGCGAACATTGTAACGCGCATGCGCACCGACTCTAGGCATGCTTTGCTCGTCAAACGACGCCATTTGCATTGGTATTGTTGCAATGTGCTGTTTACAGTGTCAGTTCAAAATGTTTAAAACAACTGACCAGCCCGCCGACTGTGAAATACGGTCAGTGATTCGGTTTTTGACAGCAATGCGATGAGTGACAGCAAAGTGCATAAGTGGGTGAGAGTTTTCAAGGACGGACGGGAAAATGTCCATGATGAACCGTGATTAGGCCGACCATCAGTGATCACAGAAGATTTGGTCAAAGCCGTGGACGAAACGATTCGTGAAGACCGGCGATTCACAATTTCAACTTTAGCAGTGGAATTTCCGAATGTGGGTAGAACAATTTTGCACAAAATTGTCTCCGAAAATTTGCAATTTCACAAATTGTGCGCACGTTGTGTTACCAGGCTGCTTATTTAGGAACACCAAATGAAAAGAATGGCTTGTGCTCTTGATTTTTTGAACCGATATCATAAGGAAGGTGATCAATTTTTAGAGAAGATTGTCACAGGGGACGAGACGTGGGTTTCTCACATGACCCCAGAGTCTAAACGTCAGTCAATTGAATGGCGTCACCCAACATCACCAGTCAAATTCAAGGCCAAGCGGACAATCTCAACACGCAAGGTTATTGGCAACCGTGTTTTGGGATAGACATGGAGTCTTGACGTCACAGATGACGAGGTGAAAGAAGCAGTTACAGATTGGTTATCCTCACAGGCGGAAAACGTCTATGACTTAAGCATACAAAAGCTTGTATAACGTTATGACAAATGTTTAAACAAATATGGAAAATATGTATAAAAATAGAGAAACATGTAAGGAATTAAACAAACAAAGTTTTTTTGAAAAAAATTGTGATGGTTTATGTTTAATAAGAAATCGGATCTTACTTTCCGAATAACCTTCGTACATGAGGCAGAGAGTACGCACGCGCACGCACACACGCAAACACAGACCGGAAAGTCATATCATTAGGCTTATGACATAAGCCTTTCTTTCCTTTGGAAAGTATAAACTACAATTCAGATACGAACTTAATGTGTAGAGCATCTGTTCCCACTGCGGTCGCGCGGGGAATGTTAGGCAGTGAGCAAGCACAGAGTGGAGTGAAGACATTTGGGCGGCTCTTAACATCGAGGTCTTGATAGCCGATGAGGGTGAAGTGAGGTGAGGATGGAGCAGCGCCAGAATGAAAGGGCGGGGAAACGGGAGATCCCCGTGAAAACCCACCGACCAGCGGCATCGTCCAGCACTATTCCCACGTGCGTAAAAATCCGAGAGCGACCCCGCCGGGAATCGACCCCGGCTCGCCTAGGTGGGAAGCGAGTAGTCTAACCACTACCCCGCCGCGGCCCCTAGCGAGCACCGCAACAAGAGCTCGGCGTGCGAGGCCGGGCCTTGGAGCGTGTGTCGGTCACGGCCGACCGCACACCCCTCACCAACCCTAATAACAGGGTTGTAATGGTCCCGGGGAAATGAATTCCTGGGGCGTGCGGCCCGCAAAGCCTTCCCAGAACTGCCCCTGCGAGGTAGGCCGCTCCCGCAGCTGGGGCATGCCGCCGCATTTACATCATCATTTCCCACGCCTCGCCACCTTCTGCTGCGAGCTTCACCGCTCTATTACCGTCGCCTTCACGTACAACCACTTCTAGTCCGTAATACATTCGCGGTTACTTCCAACTTTTCTGAAGCCCTGCTAAACTTCTACCTCCGGGATATTCCTCCGCCTTCACGCAAAACAAACCTTAACCGAGACTGGAAAATTACACACAAGGGACAACGCACCACATCCGTGCGCACTCAGTGTAGTAACCAAAAATTAGATACCTTTACGTTAACAGAAGCACGAAAGGTTTGTGATGCATGACAAATTTAGCAAACACCCTAACACGCCGTACATGGGGTGATTCTTCAAAGGTTTGTTTGATTTGTTTCCAAAAGTGTGAAGAAACCGCGAATAGAGCAGGTCCGCCCAGAGGTTTCTCGGGGCCTGGGGCAAACAAAAATGTTTGAGCCCCCCACCCCTCTCTTCTCCTTAGGATTGGTAATTCAACAAATTTCCATAGAAGTTGTTATATATATAACTGCGGCCACTTGTGTTGGCAAATAAGGGAATCGCAAAAATACAACGAAGTAGTTGTTCAGATATACGACCAGGAAGTATTGCGGTGTAGGCGCACACAACATAAAGCACTTCAGGCCCTGCGGCAGGCATTTACTCTCCTATTGTAAGTATACGTCTACTTGCAATTAACCTAAAATGCAGATTACTGGTTGTATGGCACGGAAATGACACAGAATTCCGAGTATCTTTCGAAGAGAGAGGCAATGCTCTCGCGCCAGCTCACTACATAATAACGATGATGTAAGCAGCTTGCAGATGTGTGGTATAGTGTATTGAACCTAGTGACAACTTTCAACCACCTGACAATAAAATTCAGCAGAATCAATTCTTTGGTGCAAAAATCATTTCTTCTAGGATTGCAACTTGGTTTTTATAGGCTCTACACTGTACTTCCACCGTACTCAAATATTTACGAAACTTTTCTGTTATTCAAAGNCAACTTGGTTTTTATAGGCTCTACACTGTACTTCCACCGTACTCAAATATTTACGAAACTTTTCTGTTATTCAAAGCGACACAATTAATTGGACGTATTAGGAGGAGTCCACTCATGTTACGAAATTTCTGACACAAGATCTTTTTTAAACCAAGTACCAGTTTATTTGAACTTCGTTAGCCATATTACAATTTTTCATCCATGATTAATGTCAAANCTTTTTTAAACCAAGTACCAGTTTATTTGAACTTCGTTAGCCATATTACAATTTTTCATCCATGATTAATGTCAAACGTTATTAAAATTAAATCAAAGTTGAATTATACTATCTCTATGTCATATGCCTTTGTTTTCACCTGAACTGTAGTGCTATTTGTTGTAAACACTTATAATATTGACATTTTAAAAATATTTCTCAGATACTGGCATATTTCAAACGCCGTTCGGTACTACAGGAGTTCACAAGATACAGCCTGTAAAATAATTTTACTCAACGCAATATAGTTTTGTGAATAACTATACTTCAGGTGTTCCATTTAGAGTTTAGAGCTGCTGTAAATCAGCAGAGAACTAACAGATAAATAATTATTTTACCCAAGTATTAATTACCTACAAGTGTCTGGTTTCTTGAAATGAAAATAAAAAGTAGGTAGCACAGTATTGTAATTTCGGTCAGAAGNAATTACCTACAAGTGTCTGGTTTCTTGAAATGAAAATAAAAAGTAGGTAGCACAGTATTGTAATTTCGGTCAGAAGGAACAAAGCTATTACCAGTTTACATAATTTTTTTTAATCTTGTCGGGTTAGCGGTTAGCCTGCTCGCCTCCGACCAAAGCGAACAGGGTTCAATCCCGGCCGGGTCACTCCCGGAATTTCGCATGTGGGAATCGTGNTGCTCGCCTCCGACCAAAGCGAACAGGGTTCAATCCCGGCCGGGTCACTCCCGGAATTTCGCATGTGGGAATCGTGCCGGACGATGGCGCTGGTCGGAGGGCTTTCTCGGGACCTCCCGTTTCCCCTCACCCTTTAATTCCGGCGCTGCTCCTTACTCACCTCAATCGCCCTCATCGGCTCTCAAGACCTCACTGTTAAGAGCCGCCCAAATCTTTCCACTTACTCACTCTAAATCTTGCCATAAGCTCTTGAGATAGTGGGTAGTGCGTAGAGAGTAGTCCATAGGATTGTGATAAAAAACCGTGTAGATCTCAGTATCTGGTAGTGGTGGGTTTAAAGTCGAAAACTTATGCTTCAAATCACGAATTATGACGTGTAAAGAAGAACCTACTAAACTGGTTTGCTCAATGTGCTGGTTCACAACAGACCTTAGTTGGCTGTGCGCGTTTAAGACGGTAACTACAGAGTGGCTGGACTAGCAAATGTCCAGGGGCCCACAACATAAAGGGGCCCGCCAGGATCTGGTGTTCCCCCTCCCCCTCCCCCCTTTTCTTTAAGAAAGCAACATTAACAATAGAGAGATTAGACACCTGGGGATTCATTTCTACAATTATATCAATGTATTGTCAAATTGTTACCATACAATTTTTTTTTTCTTTTTGCTTATGTATAGTAATCCTAACTTATATTATAAGTGCGAAAATGTGTTTGTCTGTTTGTCCTTTCACGTCGCAACGGAGCAACGGATCGGCGTGATTGTTTGTACAGAGATAGTTGGAGGGCCGGGAAGTGACATCGGCTACTTTTTATTTTGGAAAAAAAATCTTATTCCCTTCAAGAATTTTTTTTTTTTTAAATAGCGCTCGAGGTACAATGCTGCGTCAATGTAAGTTGTTTGTGTGGGACGAAAGCACAATGTCACAAAAGAGGCCNATAGCGCTCGAGGTACAATGCTGCGTCAATGTAAGTTGTTTGTGTGGGACGAAAGCACAATGTCACAAAAGAGGCCCTACGATAAAATATATATGTCTTTAGATTATAAAAAAAAAAAAATCAACAAATGACTTTATGCAAAATACAAAAATGTAATAAATAAAAGTATGTTTAAATTTAAAATATTTGTCTAATGATTATTTATTTTACAACTAACCCTAAGTAAAATTCAACTTTATTAAAAAAAAAAAAAACCTAAACAATAATTTTGTAGTCCACGCGAGCGGAGCCGCGGGCATAGCTAGTCATGAAATAATAGGTCTACAATAATCATACTAGCGGCTAGGCGTAGCATTCGGTAATACTATGCCACGGCGCATTAATACTATGCCAAGGCGTCTCTTCATATGCAGTCAATATTTTCAAGAATGTCAACATTTTGTAGCTATATTCACTGTATGATCGTTACTGAATCGACTCCGCCTGTTCATCTGCATTTAATTAATGCTTGCACCTTGCAACAAATATTATCAGATAGCCGGTCCATTCAGCTTCAATTTCTTCGCACTCGACGTGGAAAAATTTCGCGTCAGTACGACGAACTCTCTCAAGACGAATGATTAAGTGATTCCGAAAGTTTCTTTCCGTTAAGTGTGTTTTTTTTTCGCGTGTTGACTGTAATGGAATGCCAAATATAATCACGTTTTAGTGGTTTGAGTGAAGTGGTATCAAACTTCAGTGAGCCAAAACTTAAGTCTGCAAAATTTAAATACCCAATTGTAGAGCGTTCATTAATGGGAAGAAAAGTGGTTCTTAAGCGTCCGTTGCTAGGAAACTGGACTTCGAGGATGTGGTAGATAACATTGCCGAAGTTAAACTTGCAAGGAAATTTAAAGATAGGTACGACGTAAATACATATACACTGAAGAGCCGAAAAAACTGGTATAGGCATGCATATGCAAATAACAGAGGCATGGAACCAATCAGAGTAACGCCATGCGGTCGGCAGCTAGATCGGTTACTGCTGCTACAATNCAAATAACAGAGGCATGGAACCAATCAGAGTAACGCCATGCGGTCGGCAGCTAGATCGGTTACTGCTGCTACAATAGCAGGTTATCAAGATTTAAGTGAGTTTTAACGCGGTGTTATAGTCGGCGCACGAGAGATGGGACATAGCATCTCCGAGGTAGCGATAACATTTGGATGTTCGCGTACGACCATTTCACGAGTGTGCCGTGAATATCGGGAATCCGGTAAAACATCACATCTTCGACATCGCTGCGGCCGGGAAAAGATCGTGAAAGAACGGGACAAACGACGACTGACGAGAATCATTAAACGTGACAGACGTGCAACCCTTTCTCAAATTGGCGCAGGTTGGATTTGTGGACTGCCCTGCAGGATTCATGATGTGAATTGCCTCCTGAATACCTTCAGACATTAGTCGAGTCCATGCCACGTCGTCTTGCGGCACTTCTGCGTGCTCGGGGGGCCCTACACGATATTAGGCAGGTATACCAGTTTTTTTGGCTCTTCAATATATATATATACAGAAATTAATTGTAAATATTTGGCATATTATTTAAATTTAGAGTTGCGTATTTCTACAATGCAGATTGTAAAACTAACCCAGAGAATGAAATTATAAATCAGTAATACTTATTTTAAACCAACTTGATCGAAATATGCGGGAAGGGGCCCATAATAAAAGTTTGCAATGGNTAAATCAGTAATACTTATTTTAAACCAACTTGATCGAAATATGCGGGAAGGGGCCCATAATAAAAGTTTGCAATGGCCTTGAAAGTCTCTAGTGACGTCTCTGTGTGCGTTCTTAGGTTTCCATCAAAAGTTAAAAGATGTAGCTTTATTTTCATTCTTAGTTAAATATTCTGTGGCAGTGACTGATTAGAATATGACAATATTTGTTGTTTGGCGGAAAGTGATATTGACATGCATATAAGCACGTATTAAAATATTAAAGGGGCAATTTTGTGATGATGTTTATTATTATATTTGTGAATTAAATTAATAATGAGGAATGTTTCTGCCAATAATATCCTCTTTGAATAACGAAGTGACTAAATGCTCGTTTCATTATGAGATGGCAGGAGGTTAATTATTAACAAAATGTAAAGAGGACACACTTACGAGTTTTCGTTGCATAGAATTCAAAATTATCCTGTAAATTCTGATTAGAAAATGCAGAATACTTTTTCTTGATCGATGGTTACTTCATAATTCTTAAGTAATATATTTTATATTGCAAACTCATGCGCGGAAGTTACACATATGTTTTAAGTATCTTATGAAATAAACTGTTTATTCAAGCACGTATTTTGTTAGAAGAACAAAATTAATTGTGTTGCATTTCAAGTTCTGTTTACTCATCTAAAAATTTTGTTGGCCCTTCTCTCAGTTTGTATTAGTGTAGCCAACAAAATCTTTGGTCGCTGCAAATAAATTCTTTGTTCAAAATACGTCGCATTTAACAGAGCATGTTATTTTGTTTACAAATTTTAACGATATGTTTGCTAACACTAAATATTTATTTTAAATATTGAAACGACAAAATACTTGTTTGGCACAAACAGAATTGTTTTCAATGAATTATTTTGCTTTGTGAACAGAATTCATTCATTTGCAGGAACTGAGGCTTGGTTATACCAACAAAATATCGTCCAGCTGAAACAAACGCCACGCAAACAAATATAATTATTTTACTGATACAATTATTTTAATTAGTGTAAAAAAGTGTTTGTATGTCGTGTATGCATACAGGGTTATTCTAAAATCATGGGACAACCACAATTATTGTATAGGAATATATGGGCGGAAGTGACGCGTTGAGGCACAAACACTAAAACATGACACATTAACGGAAACATAAAATGTTCATTAGCAGCATACTTAACAAGTGATTCCGTACAGAAAATGTTAAAACAGTTGCTGGAAATGCATCCACCAACAGTCACGCATGCTTGGCGACCTCTACATATGGCGTGATTGGCTGACAATGGTGGCGTGCGTGAAATACCCGGCGTATTTGAATCTGTTCGCCAATCACTCCACCGACGCTACCAAGCTTGCATTACTGTCGGTGGTAGCAATTTTGAGCAATTATTATAAACATTGCTGTAAAAAGGTATTTAGCGGCGAAGTTGTAAATAAACAACGTGTTGCATTTCATGTGTTATTTTTGTGTTTGTGCCTCAACGCGTCACTTCCGCCCATATATTCCTATACAATAATGGTTTGTTTTAGTGAGCTCTACCACCCCTCAATGCTTGTCCCATGATTTTAGAATCAGCCTGTATGTAAATGTTTTAGTGCGCGCGCGGGGTACTTTGAGTTGCATGGAGAATTAAGGATGTCAGACCCCAAAAAAGTAATTATTTAATAACTGTACCAAGCATTGNATACTTTGAGTTGCATGGAGAATTAAGGATGTCAGACCCCAAAAAAGTAATTATTTAATAACTGTACCAAGCATTGTTTAACTCGCACGCGTTGTATGTGATGCCATTTTCCTCGAATACGAAAATTTTACACTTTATATATTTTGAGTAATTTGATGTTCAATGAAAAAATTATTCTGTTTTGTTGCAGTTGTAACAACAAATACTAACCGAGTTGTACAGATTACAGATGAAAAA
Source organism: Clitarchus hookeri (assembly GCA_002778355.1). Lineage (NCBI taxonomy): Eukaryota > Metazoa > Arthropoda > Insecta > Phasmatodea > Phasmatidae > Clitarchus > Clitarchus hookeri. The sequence continues at coordinate 199,916 of NQII01000194.1, read as the reverse complement.
AATTCACAACATAAACTAATGCCGTGGGCTATTGCTTGATGTACATGTCATCACCAAATTGCAATTCATATATTTTTAAAAATGTTAAAAATATGAAAAAATGTCTTTATATTTAACTTTTTATATATATAAAACCCAAATAGCAATTCACATATTTTAAAAAATGTTAAAAATATAAAAAAATGTCTTTATATTTAACTATATATATATATAACTTGTTATTTGGTGATTACAAATGTGTCACGTGATAGTCCATAGGAATAATTTACTTTGTAAATTTTTTCATACGTACAACTTAGTTAGTATTTGTTATTACGGCTGCATCAAAACCGAAAAATTTTGTATTTGACATCAAATCATTCAAAAAATATTTTATTAGACGAAAATGGCATTAAATACATTGCGTACGAGTTGAGCAATGATTGGTACAATCATAAAATGATTAATTTTTTGGGGTCCGACCCCTTTCAGAAATCGGTAACTATTTTCACGATAAGAAAACATTCTACCAGATCTACAAGTTGCTGAAAAGTGGCCAGGTACCACAAAACTGTATTCTTCCTAACAAATGCTTCCTTCCATCTTCATTGAAATCCTTGCTCTAACAGCCTATTTTCCTTTCACGCCTCCAATACATCACCGCTTCATTCTCTGGACAGGTAAATAATCTTACCTTTTCAACACTTGTACCGTTCACCTTCCCACCCATTATTTCACCTTCATCCCGTCATGTTTTTTCCTCTCCGTGTTTGTTCTTATTTCCATGCCCGTCATTCCAATATCATTAAGTTATGACCCAAAAGTTAAGACCAAATTTCCCTTGAATAGTTTGCCTTTCAAAATGTTTCGTCAAGAATCAACGTTAAACTTTCCGTAACTCGCATGTTTCCGTCTAAACCGTACGCATTNTTTCACCTTCACCCATTATTTCACCTTCACCCATTATTTCACCTTCATCCCGTCATGTTTTTTCCTCTCCGTGTTTGTTCTTATTTCCATGCCCGTCATTCCAATATCATTAAGTTATGACCCAAAAGTTAAGACCAAATTTCCCTTGAATAGTTTGTCTTTCAAAATGTTTCGTCAAGAATCAACGTTAAACTTTCCGTAACTCGCATGTTTCCGTCTAAACCGTACGCATTNCCTTTCAAAATGTTTCGTCAAGAATCAACGTTAAACTTTCCGTAACTCGCATGTTTCCGTCTAAACCGTACGCATTCTTAGAAAATTCACAAAATGAAAAGCCTCTGCATACAATTTTTAATTACTTTGTGTGTCATAACCGTTGATGATTTATTCTTACAGTCAGGAGCGGATTTAGGACTTTCGGATGGCGAACCTGGGGGATAGTCATTGTTCAATTGTGTCGAAGCAGGGTTCAGCTTTCTATTCGTGACGTGGCAAGAGGGCCCTAGTTGGTCATAGTTGTAGGAAACAATATTAAATTAATTAAAAAAAAAAAAAAAAAAAGTATTTTAAACCATTTCTATGTATTTAATTCTCAGTTTTAAAACCTTACCGGGAAAGTCATGTCAATGTGAGGGTTTGTGGAGGTGGGATGGGTCATGGCCCCTGTGACCCCACTCCCCCTTTCTCATGGATCCGACCCTACTTACCGCACATGAATGCCAACATAAACATTAGTTTCCTTCCTGGAAGGAGACGGAACTAGGCACTGTTCATGCATCGAAGAGAGCACACTCATGCCATTTACCACAACACAGTTACACTTGCGTTAGCGATTTCCGCTTTCAGAGATACTGTTTGTTTTCCACAGACTACTTTTTTGAGTTAAAAACAAGTTTATGCAAAACTATACAACATGCTTACAACCAGTCATGACGCTACGAATGAAAGATTCCTTGGACCACTGGAAAGCCGGCACCGTTGTTCGATCGCCATTCGGGAGCAGTGGCCGTTCAGACAAAACGGCAATTTGGTATCTTCGTGCGACGAAAATGATTCCGTCAAGATCGCAACGTAAATCAATAATCGAATGTGATGGTAACTGAATTTTTTGAACCGGCCATGGCGTTTCGAAATAACTTCATATTAATGACCTATGCTGCACTGAAGAGCCAAAAAAAACTGGTACACCTGCCTAATATCGTGTAGGGCCCCCGCGAGCACGCAGAAGTGCCGCAAGACGACGTGGCATGCACTCGACTAATGTCTGAAGGCATCCAGGAGGCATTGAAATCTGCGCCAATTTGAGAAAGGGTTGCACGTCTGTCACGTTTAATGATTCTCGTCAGTCGTCGTTTGTCCCGTTCTTTCACGATATTTTTCCGGCCACNGAGATGTCGAAGATATAATGTTTTACCAGATTCCCGATATTCACGGTACACTCGTGAAATGGTCGCACGCGAAAATCCAAATGTTATCGCTCCCTCGGAGATGCTATGTCACATCTCTCGTGCACCGACTACAACACCACTTTCAAACTCACTTAAATCTTGATAACCTGCCATTGTAGCAGCAGTAATCGATCTAGCTGCCGACCACATCGCGTTACTCTGATTGGTTCCATATCTCTGTTATTAGCATACGTATGCCTATACCAGTTTTTTTGGCTCTTCAGTGTAGATGCCTTAAAGACTACACGTTTGTACGACTAACTGGTAAGTCCCTGTGTGCTGGACAGCTCGTAGAGCTTAGTCCGCGCCTCTACAAATTCAATAGTGGGGAAAAGTTAGTCGGATTAATATTTATAATGACATGTTTGAACTACGTACATGTTACTATACGCGCTTTAAAAGTAGCATGCCTCTATTTCCACCTCCCGGAAGGTAGATCACGCCTTCGAAAAGCTACGAGACCTCCAACATTTCAAAAGCAACCTTCTTGGGACAAAAATAGAAGAAAAAACCGGCAAAAAAATGGGGGGGGGGGGAGAGAATCTTCCCTGGACCCGCATGATACACATCTGCGCAGAAGAATACGAAAAATTCTCATAAAACGATTTATTAACTTGGCTAAGCACACAATTAGTTGCACGATTTGTGACTGGACGAACAATTACGTGGGAAGAGAGTGATACTCCCAGTTACTTGACTCCGTTCTCAATTAATTACCCCCCCCCCTACCCGGCTCTTGAGACGTAATTTAACTATATAGTTTGTCCAAAACTTTAAATTGCACTATTTCATAATAGTTTGGTTTACTTGCAAGGCGCCCAACTAAAGGGGTTGAATTTTCAGGTAAAATACTCGATAGTTTCGGGGATGTTTCAAAAGTAGGAAGTTCCCGTCACAGGTTCAGGAGTGTGTGCCGTATTGACATCAGTGCAAATTATCATGCCTAGTAAGTATGTGCCTTAAACAAGTCTCGACTGTATAAACGCCGCGTAACCGGGGTTCCAGAACTGGCCCAACACCGCCATCTTCGTCGTCGTCAACAAAAACAACAACTAGTTACGTAGTTGTGCTCCAATGTGATTTAAACAACGCGAAAACCAGCCTGACAATGCTAGTGCGATATTGAAGAATTTTGCACGTCTTGAACTAGAAGCATGTTGTACATTGGTCCGAATCGCAAAATGGCATACGTGCGTTGAAAAAAAAATTGCCACGGTAATAAGATACAAGCGTATTATTCAGAACAAATGATAACCAATTTGGAACAATTTTACTCAGATTTATTTCAATATCACAATATACGTGTATTTAAACCTGAATTTTTTATTTTAACCTGGTAAATTACGCGGAAAAATAGTTGCAACTTAAAAGCGGTTCTCTGTAGTTCTTCGTGACAATACACGACAGTGCCTTCACGAAAGTTAAGATTAGGTAAGAATATCGAGTAATCCTGCCCTTCCAGTTGGTAAGTTTATTTGGCAAAGGATTTATAGAACTCGTATGCATTTCAACATCATAAGAAACTTGTCTCTACTCTTAATTCGGTGCGACAGTAAAGCGCTGAATGCAACAACTTGTATAGCGACACCGGCTTCTTGAATATGCTTCCAGGTATGCGAACAACCCTCACACTTCGTACACAGTTAAACATTTATAGTGCAACTTTTGCTTGTTTTATGCGTTTATCCGCAACCCCGATAATCAGAACAGGTGCTGAGACTAACAGTTATCAAACACGCTCACCCGGTAATTTAATATAACTTTATAACGTGCCATGTCATTTCTCGAGCAGAAAATACGAATCCGGAAAGAAGATATTCANAGAAAATACGAATCCGGAAAGAAGATATTCAATTAAAAATAAAAAGATTTTTCAAACATCTGCGAGTAGGGAACCTACGAGATTATTTTAATGTTACTACGTTCGCATTCAGCACAGTACGCATTTCTCCGGGATAAATCATCGGCACAGTACAAATTTACAATCTAAGTTGACCGCTTTCCGGCAGTTTTCTGAATGTAACTCTCGAGTAATGGTTCTGCCTATATGCATCGTCCGACGTCATTCGTTCCGACTGACGACCGCCATTTAACTCATAGAACTATCTGGGAAAAATGTTCATCCACCATGTTTGTGTAGAAAAAATATTATACCTCGACACTTCAAGGAAAGATACGAAAGTGAATATTAAATATCTTATGCACTAAATAACTTTCACTTATTATCTTCTGTGCAAACACCATACAGAGCAGAACTGGGTCAGCGTACGTACGAGAGAGCTACATTCATAGTTGCGGCCACACAAAGCAAAACAAATTTTGAAAACAATAGAAGCTGCTGCACAATACTTACTATTTGCACAGATATTCATATAACTCATGATGTTTCAACCGAAATATTTATTTTTCAGTTAATCACATTTATTTCCACTCAAGTCTCTGTGAGTGTTCTTTTGATCAGTAGCTAGCTAGTGGTAGTTTCTATTTGTGTTTTCCCAGTGTCTCTAGTATGTGGTTGGTAGTCTACGGAGATTCGCAGTTGCAAGTGTTCCCGAGCTACAAATATCTTCCGTAAGATACATACTGCGGTACGATTCAATCTGGTGTTTCCTCGTGTGTGTACGTCACGTTCGTTCATTGCCTGCCTGTCTACGAATTCTACATAAAATTGGCGTGTCCTTGCGTACGTTGTTTTCTGTCTATTATGTATACCCTATACAAATTCCATAAAATTAGCGCCATACGCGGGGCCCAGAATTAGAGCAACTGTCGTTCCACTAACACCTGAATACCCTATTGACGAGTAACCCGCAGCAGACACAATACGTAACCGAGATGGGGATAATTACACAGGCTACCAACTTGGCAGGAAACACAGGAAACACAGCTACCATGACCCAGGATGAATTAGCTCAATACCTCCTTCAGAGGTGTAAAGAAATGTTAAGGGAAACCCAAGAAATGTTGAGGAAAAGCTATGAACAAACGATGAAACACACAACAGAACTATTCCAGGGATGGTCTCAGATATTTCAGAGAAAAAAAGCCGCAGAGAACAGGGAACCATTAAAAAAAATTCACCGAATAGAACAGTGAACGAATTCAGGGACAGGTTCAGGAAATAAGCTAGCCGTCCGAACACAACACGCAAACCTCAGCTAACACCGCGAGGGATGCAGAATTTATTTCCGAGGACGACACTGATTCTCAAGTGAGCTCGCCGAACCAAGCCGCGTGCGTATCAACCACGAGACACGACCTAACACCAGGCGCGCACGTGAGTATAGTGCCACTCCACCCGTCGAGCTACCTGGGCCACTGTACAGGCAGACTGGATAGCGAGCAAGTAGAATGCCTGCAAAGGACACAAGCAAACAGTGACGCAGAGAGACAGGGTCCACAGGAAAGAAGCCCCGCCTTTGTACACAGGCCGGTAGGGCAAGGAGTTTCGCACACCGCCTAGGCGTGAACAGGGTCCACGAGTAAACACGTACCAACTGCAATACTTTCAGCCCTATCAGAACCAAGAGCAGGGTTACCGCGCAGTGATGACCAACGCTCACACCGAGGCCGCTAATATTGTTACCGCAAGAGGTACAAGCAAAAGAAGAAAATACCGTGACGCAGGAGATTCCCACAGCGATCGGAAGGCGAGAGAGGCCACAGAGAAAGAAGAAGACCTCTAGGGTTCCAGCTGCCGCCACAGTATGTTCCACACGGACAAGGCCAACGAAGAAACACCTGAGAAAGTAACAATTCTCACCGAAGACAAAAATTCACCCGGCAAACCGAGGCCAGGGTCTAACCAACCAGCGCAAGGGGACAGTCAAGGTCAACCTCCGCCGCCCTAACCCCGTGGGAGCTATTGACAGGTCAGCGATCTGCGGTATTGACCACTCCGAGTTACCATCACCGCCCACAACTGCAGAAGAACAAGATATATCTGCAGAGGAATGATGTGAAGAGATCACCTGCTTTGCGAAAAGTCGCCTAATCATCGCAGCGGAGAGAAGACATAAAAACAAGAAGCTATCTAAGTTGCAAGCATTTCAACCAGGACAGCTAGTGATTATACGAGCAGCGAATGTAAGCAAGTATTGGGACCATATTACAACGAAATTATTACCATTGTTTGAAGGGCCCTATGTGATATGTAACGTCACGAAGGAAAACTGCTATGAGCTGAAAACGTAAAACCCCACCACTAGAGAAGTGGTAGGAAAGTTTAACCTTACGGCGCTACGAGCTTACAGGATGCCGCTGACTATGGCGTAACGAAGTTGATTTTTGTGCAGAGAATTCATTTGCACGACGAGTAAGATAAACGATAAGCTCTGAGGAAGTTTATGGTACGCAGTGTTTAGATGTAGTTGTTATTTGGGAGGCCTTCATATTTTTTATAGCGTAAAGGTAGCTGAAGAGTTTGCGAAGAATTGGATTGCCGCGACCCAGTGAAGACCACGCATTTAAGTGTTTAACGTGTTGATCTCCCAGGTAACGCGAGTAAACACGCATCTGCTTCGCCTTGAAGTAACGACTTTGTCGCACGCGCGTCGTCAGAATACCGCTACCGTACGAAGTGAGCTGCAATGCATCGTAGTATTCGAAAGAAGCTGAGCATGTAGCCCACGTGATGAAGAATAGTTCTTATTGGCCCTAGCATGAACCTACATGTGACGAAACTAGCTCTGCCTCAAATATGGTCATCTGCCTACCCGCACCTCGCTAAGATGACGAATTGACTACTTACAGTTCATCCTGGTCCCCTCGGACTTTTATTTGGGAGTGGAAATACAACATAAACACTTTATTCAGGAAGGGCACGAATCGTGATTCTTTTGGTTGATTTTTTTATTTGGAAACCGCTGCTGCAATGGTCTTCTGAATTAATCCAATTTAGGAAGAGGCAGAATGCATTTTATTGTTGATCATCCTGCAATATATAAGCTTCTTCTGTAATTGTCGATGCTATGTTATGTTGTTCATATGTGTTGAATATTTTTGTGTCTCTCTTCTTGTGTGTCTTCCTATTTGTTGCATTGCTGGCGCTATTTGGATATAGCTTGCTATTTCGTCAGTTATTTTCCTGTATTCACCTATGGGTTGGTGAAAAGTTGATAATTTTTCATTGTTGTATTTATTACTTCCCTCTCGTTGGTATTTTTGTACTCTGATAAATAGTTTTATATCAGATAAGTACATGTGTGAGCCCGTTACTAGCCGTGTATCTCGTTTTTGTTTAAATTTGAAGTTAAAGTGCTATTGTTGCATAGCGGAATGTTTATCATTATCAGTGACCGCGAGAAGAAAGTGTGTTTATGTGTGATCAAAGACGTCACTGTAAGTACTTGATGTTTATCCCGTGGAGACTTTTAAACAGGATCTTCAAAAATTAACGTGAACACACACAATACAACACTGTACACACGCCAGTTTGAACACTCGGTGCACAAAATAAACACACAATGGCGGTGCCGGAAAACCATCGGACCTTCAAACGCCGAACGCAACGTTCGCGAAAACTGTAAAACGCAGGTGGTGCGAGCATAGTAATGATGTGCTGCGAACTTGTTAGCATATATGGTTCCAGGTGCAACTTAGTCCTTCGATGCAGTTATCTCTTGTGTGATAACTTTATCTACAGACTCGTCTGACCTACATATGAATAACCGGAACGATCTAATTCCTCTCGACAACTGACTGTCGAGCTGGTAACGGTCAGATATGCCGCCCTGCAAGAGAACCGCCGAAGGTCAGGACACCCTGACATCTCCCAACACACGAGGGGAAAAAAAAAGGTTACACTTTTATTTTAAAGCACGATGCGCTACTACTGTGTTTTTCTTTTATTGTAAGTTTTGTCTTCAAAAATTAATTTATTTGTGAGTAGTGTTGTTTTTTGTTTTACCTGTGCAATCTAAGAAGAAAAAAATTTAATTGACAAGATATTTTTATCTGCCACGAGGTATTATTTGATGATGTATATTTGCAGAGTTCGTTTTCAAAGCAGAATTTGATGTGTGAAGTTGTAATTGTTCTCTTTAAGAAAGGACAATGGAGTTTAAAGCCGTTACATTTTCTACAAAATTTAGCCTTTCTGTTTTTCACGTCACACTAAATTTTGCGGAACAGTCTGTAATGCCTCAAATAACCGCTACTTATTCCTGTCACAGTTATCTCAGTTTATTTTTGCAATGTGTCCGCTAATGTAATATCTATTTTATTTATTTATTTGTTACTTGTTTGTGGCAGATATATTTTATTTACTCCAGCTCTAATTCATATTATTAATTGCAAGTTGTTTTAAGATCAGAAAACATATTTTTATGCAACTATGTTTGTAAGTCTTTCTGTTTTCATTCACAAAGTTATATTTTATGTGGATCGCTTTGCATAGAGTTTCCCTTTCCTTTCACCATCCTATCAAAAATATTGTTACGCACGACCAGTCTCGGCATGGTGAGGGGGGGGGGGAGCTCACCACAACCCGCCTCTCCCCAGGCGGATCCAGCCACCGCAAATTTGTCTGGACAGCGGGAGGGAGGGGGGTGACTGATAGCTGGTATGGACTGACGTCACTGCATCACCCTGTTGTATAAGTCCATGACTTGAGAGCAGGTGCAAGAAACTTCCAGCTAACACCTGCTTCAGTGATTCCCGAGGTGTGAAGAATGTTCTGGGTCAGGGCACCCACAAAATAAATATGGCCTCAGTTGAAGGGTACGCAATTATGTGATAGCGAGCTGGCTTGAGCGAAAATCGGGGCATAGAGACTTAGAAGATAAGCGGCAGCGAACGAGGATGTGACAGACTCCGAATGGGAGCGCTCGGAATGCTCCAGAACATTCCGACAGTAAAGACTGGTGATATCTGGACTGCAACAATGTGCGGCTAAATCGGAGAGTGATACAGATTTTATTGTAAATACTGGAACTGTCGGATATCAAACATATAATTTTAACAGTAATTAAATTGGAGTAAAAAAAAACAGTTTTTAGAGGTTGATTGTAACTATTTGATTGTATTGATTCCTGTTAAGTGATGGACGATTAAGTGAATGTTAGTTGTAAATAGCAGAGATATGCCCATTAATGTTACGATATTAAGTTTTGAATATTGCTTTCATACTTATATTGCTTATAAATAAATTAAGAAATTTAGGTCCTTTATTTAAGTAAGATCTCGAACTCTTAATAAACCTGGCTATGTCCAGAGGGCTTGAAAAACTGTAAAAATTGTGTCAGAAGTGCGACTGAGGCGTTTTTAAAATAATCGTTTTGTAAATAAGATTACACAGTACGCTATTAATTGCTAGTGTATATTTGTAAAAACAATAATAGTATTAGAATGCAAAGTAAGCAGGGCTGTGTGTAAAAGCCAACAACGAAAGACGTCGAAACAGAAGATGAAAAGTGAGATTTGATTGTAAGACTGCACACAGGTAATGTAACACTCAAATTACTAGTGCTGATGAACTACAAGACAAGGTAAAAAAAATGCTAGCTAACTGGTCGACGAACTGGACATAAACTTGGACAGTGTGAATGAAAATGTATACCGAAAGATAGAAGGTAAAGTGAGTTAGTGAATAGTAAAACAGAATGCGTTTGCAAGAATGGACAGTGTCGATTGTAATATGGAACAGGAGGTGAGCACCCTCAATAAGGTATTTTACAGCAGCAGGGAAGAAGATACTGGCTAGGCAACTGAAGAGGTGAGATTGGCCACCGCCAAGCCGATGAGTGCAGGCGGCGAGATGGCAGAGGACGCCGCCAATACAGGCGTCGCAGGAGAGGCCCAGCAGCTGTGAGTGCACCTTGGTGTGAGTGCCGACACCAGATGAAGAGATCAAGATCGTCACCGCTCTGAATCGTTGGACTAACGAGCAGCAGGCTTACTAGCTCGCAGCTGTACTGAGGGGCCCTGCTGCACTGAGCATACAGTGACATCGAGTGGAGTACTCCACACTGGTGTCGGCCTTGGATCTGCGTTTCGGTGGCCGATACCTGAGACACGCTCATTATGCCCAACAACGAAGCCGCACCCAGTGACCAGAGGAACCACTGCTCCAGTCGCAGTACATCGTGGGGCTGTCTCTGGAGGGGCGTGCCTCAGGGAGGCAGGCGATGTCATCGCTGTCGGCTTCGTCAACACCATCGTGGATACAGAGGTGCCGCAAGCTGTATGCCTTGCTGCGCCTCACACAATGATGGATGCCTTGGCCTGAGCACTGGGGGTGAGTCAGCAAGACAGGCATCAGTGCTCCGACGTCCAGTACGGGCAGTGACATTGAGCGAAGACGATAACGGCACCATCATGTAGAAACTGGAGAATTTGGAAACAACCACGGGAAGAATCGTTTCCAGGATCCATGCTACAGAGATTCGCCGACCCCCATCCAAACAGCCAGTGTGCTGGTCATGTGGAGATGCTCCATCTAAGAGCCAACAGCCCTTAACAGCAGTAACGGCGGTATCAATCGGAAAGCAGGTAGCGAAGGGCAGGTGAGAAAGCAATATCTTCGGGAAAGTTGGAAACACTAATCTTGAATGGCTAAAGGTCGGTGATTGCCAGAGGGAAGGACCCAATGTTCTTGCAGGTGTGTTTGGTGAAACAGGACTCGGATGTTATATTGGTAGAGGGGAGCCTGAATGATATGTCTTGCCAGCTGGTCACTAACACAGGGGCGACTATAACTATGGTAAGACTGTACATCCTCGGATCCTTCGTTAGCTATCATCTGGCGTCATCATGAATAGTGTTATTTGCCTCCATTACTAGGCGAAACCACGCCAGTTATAGGTGAGAAGAATGCAGTTGAAACTTGATAACCTCAGTATAGAGTACAATATTTACAAAGTGGAAGTAGAGGACGAATTCCTTTTGGAACTTGGTGCATTATGTATGTAGGGGGGAGGGGGTGCTGTATCAACAAACAACTGTGGGTGCTACAGGCACACAATACCGAGTTGGTATTGTCATCACAACGAGATCTGTCTTCACCAATGAGCTGCTCAGTAGTGTGTGGTCAGTCCACTGTGCTTCCTGCTTCTAGCGAAATTATTATTCCAGGCAGATGCCATGGAAAGTTTGTCAGATGGTTGGGCATAATCGAACCAGCCCAGAATGGTGAACTTCTACCATGTAGTGTCATTGTAGTAAGGACTGTGGCCTCTTCAAACTAGGACAGTTTACCAGTAAGAATAATTAATTTAACCAACAAAGTTATTCGTCTTAAGGAAGAGGCAAAAAAAGGGGTTTGCAAGTACGTATCAAAGATACTTCCTGATGTTTCTGAAGTTCCGATGCCACAAACTATCAAATGTCCTCTACGAGAAGTTTTGGGGTAACTGCTAACAAGATCAAGAGAAAATCTCAACTGGCAACAAGAAAATACTGTTTCTGAATTACTGCAAATAAGTAAGTATGTGTTCGCATGTGGGCCAAATGACCTTGGAAGAACTAATATTGCATGCCTCCATATCCACATGGCGAATGCCAAGCCTATAAAGCAGCCATCAAGGTGACTACCACTAGCATTACATGAAGTGGTTGAGGGTGTTCTGAAAGAGATGAAGCAGTTAGATGTCATGGTCCACTGTCTTCTCCCAATGTGCTTGTTAAAAATGAACATAGCTAAATTAAATTTTGTGTTGATTACCGCCAGCTTAATAATCCGAGCATGAAAGTGTCTTCTCCACTCCTTAGCATAGATACACACTGAACAGCCTAGCCGGTTCACAATGGTTTTCTATTTTGCACATGGGTGAAGAGATTTGGGCGACTCTTAACATCGAGGTCTTGAGAGCCGATGAGTATGAAGCTAGGTGAGTATGGAGCAGCATCGGAATGAATGGCGGAGTAAACGGGAGATCTCCGAGAAAACCAGCCGACCAGCGGCATCGTCCGGCACGATTCCCACTTACGTACATCCAAGAGTGGTCCGGCTGGGTATTTAACCTGGTTCGCCTTGGTCGGAGGCGAGCAGGCAAACCGCTCAGCCACTTCGGTCCCTTTTCACATGAAAAGTTATTGCTGGCAGTATGTGGTGCCCCCGGAAGACAAAGAAAATACTGCTTTTGTGTCCAAGTAAAGATGAACTGACAGAGGCAAAATGAAAATTATACTGAACCATTGACTGCTCAATTTCAAGAGCCCCGAAAGTCAAATAGCCTGGAGGATACAGCGCCTACAAGAATATGACTTTGAAATACACAACAGGTATTAATGCTTTCACAGCAATGCAGATGCACTTCCCAGGAGACTCTATGTGAACCATTCTATCGTCACTGTGAACACCAGGAGGAGTGGAGTAGGGTGGAGATATTTGGGTGGCTCTTAACAATGGGATGTTGAGAGCCGATGAGGGTTAAACGAGATGAAAATGGAGCAAAACCAGAATGCAAGGGCAGGGGAAATTAGAGAGCCCCGAAAGAAAACCCGCCGACCAGTGGCATCGTGTGGAAAGATACCCTTTTGCGAAAATTTGGGAGCATTTCTTACGGGAATCGAATCCAGTGGGAGGCGAGTGCTCTAGACTCTGTGCCAAACAGCCCCAACACCAGGAGAAAAATGTTGGTGTACCATAGGCAAGGAGGACCTTAATGCAAGGCTCTGTTCTTTGCGACAGGCCATGTGGGATGGTGAGCGCATTAGGAAAGATCAGCTAAATTATGCCACATTTTGCACAAGAGTGGATAGAAGCTGGATGTCGACCAAGATGGGAGAAGATATCCAGTTTGAGCCAGATACTCAAAATATAGTGGGCACAGTGGAATTCCCTTGTACTGAAGAATGATGTACTTTACATGAACTGGGAAAGAAATTATGGAAAATACATGTACTAACAATTGTAGTTGCCACAGTGCAAAATTCCATAATTGCTCAAAGTACTGCATCAAACAGTAAGTCGACACCAGTGTAAATACGAACATCGACAGCTTTCGAATGAGATTATACTGCCTTCATTATCTGGGATATTTTGAAAAGTGAAGCTGTGTATGTGATGCATGTACCATAAGGAAGGGTCCGAGGATACATGAACGATGCGCCCACCCCCACCCCCCTTCCTCCTAGAAATGCAATGTTGGTTTGACATGATGTCAGTGGACATTCTCGGACCATTACCAGTCACTGAGAGGGGGATTTTAAACACATTGCAACACAGGCATGCGGCCACCTTAACAGCCACACCACGGGGACCACCGGTGCAAAACAAACCGAAGGACATGGTGTCAGGAGTCGTCACTGCGCAGGTTCGCTTGTTTGCCGATGCCGTGCGGACTTGGAGTTGGCGGGGCCGCGGTGCAGACGACGAGACGGCCTGACGACGTGGTCGGGAACACAGGTGCCTCGTGCGTGCATGCGTGGGACCAGGTCACCTCGCGAGCGTGGCGCCG
>NQII01000194.1:152518-186055 GCA_002778355.1 Clitarchus hookeri | reverse complement strand
ATTACCGAGAGCGGCTCCAGTGAGACCATCTGGCCGCCGGCGTGGGAACCTCGCCCCCCAGTGCTTGTAGGCACCGCCGTAACACAGCGGCGCGCTGGCGACACACTGCCGGGGCAGTGCGCACTCCCCCCTGCCCCCCAGTTGCGGTCAACACGCCTGCCTGCCTGAGCGGCCGATACTGTCGGCTTGTGTTTCAGCCACCGAGCTCTCCGACAGTTCCTCTACCTCTTAACACACCGCTCTCCCTCTTTCCTGTTTAACGTGTCACACCCCAAACAATTAATTATTTTATAATTGTACCAAACATTGTTCACCTGGTACGCATCGTAGATTATGACATTTTCTTCGAATAAAAAAAGGAACACTTTACATTTTTCTAATAATTTGATGTCAAATACAAAATTCTTCCGTTTTGTTGCAGCCGTAATAACAAATACTAATTTGTAGAGACGAAAAAATTTAAAACATATACTAATGTCGTGGGATACTGCTCGACATATATGTAATCACCAAAAAACAGTCCATACATATTTTTTTAATGTTAAATACATGCAACGATTTCTTTATATTTAACTTCTTTTTTCATATATATGGCTTGTTATTTGGTGACTATATATGTGCCACGCGGTAGCCCATGGGATTAATTTACTTTGTAAATGTTTTTCATCTGTACAACTTAAGTAGTATTTGTTATTACAGATGCAACAAAACAGAAGAATTTTTCAGATATTTGACAATCAATTGTAAAAAAAAATATTAAAGTGTAAAATTTTTATTCGAGAAAAATGTCATTACATACATTGATACGAGTTAAACAATGTTTGGTACAAAAATCGGGCACCTTTAAGATTTAGTTCGCTTCACCAATTATGCAGAAATTCTTCGTTTAAGTGTCATAATTTCAGTTTCAGAGGTATTATTGAAAATGTTTGACTACAGAAAATTTACCGTTACTAGTTCTTTAATACTCTTGTATCTAATTTTCACTGTGTGTTATTTCCTGCTTGCAAAAAGGGGAGAACTTATTGATAAAAGTAGGCATGTTCCCGACTCTTTACAACTAACAGGTAACACGCAGTTAAAAGTACGCACAAAAATATTAAACAACTGGTAAAATGTAAATTTCTATAATCGTACAGTGTCAGTAATTACTATGAATCCAAAATTATGACGCGAAAACGAAGAAAGGGCTGAAACTGAGCCTTAAGAGGTCTATGTAGCTGCCTGTTCAAGGTCAAGAAGCGAGGAGGCGATACGGTCGACACTGCCATGCATTCCGAACGCCAGATCGCTCCTACGCGCATAGCGTGCAGTGTTTCCATCGCGATTATGTGCTGTGCAAATAAATAGTAGGATTCTATTACACGCGATGAAAGCCCACAGATGAAACTAGGCCCGTTTTCTCTCACCACTAAGGACACTGCATACAGGCTCGCAGCTGCGAAATTTAAATAGGAAATCCCACGTTAAGGGAATTTCGCCTCGGTGCCTTATTATTTTTTTGATAGACGTTTCAAACAAAATGTACCTACTCTTCGAATTTTTAGAAGTTCCCTACAGCGGAGATGTTTCCATAACATGTGTAGCCTCTTTGCAAGGAATCATAAAAATTTATGTTTTACAAAGAAGTGCATACTGCCTATCTATAATGAAAATATACGCTAGTACGGACCTTCTCCTAAAAAAATCCACAAAGGATAAATTTTGTTTGAAACGCCTGCCTTTAAAATTAACGCACTGAGGCGAAATTTCCTTATGGGATTTCCTATTTTTAATTTCGCAGCTGCCAGCCGGTAGGCAGTGTCCTCAAGGACACTGAATAGGCAAACTTTAAAAATGCTATATTTGATCATTTTCACGTATTTATTTCTCCACGAATACACTCCATGTGATGAAAGTAAAAAGATAGGGGCATCGATTTTTTTAAATACCTTTTCTGGCAAGAAGTCGTATTCGCCTAACGTCTATTTACCGAGATACACGTATTCGCGCATACAATGATTTCACAGAAAATGTTTTTAAGAGCACAATCCTACTAAGGAAGGCCTCCCTATTTTTCACGCCACTCGCATTGTAAACAGTTGTGCCCATTCTAATTAAAAAAAAAAAACTATGGAATATGAAAATGAAAATATTTTACTCGGGTCAGAAACGAAAGTCGATATTTTGTTGCCAGTTTTGGAAATTTGGTCATTGAAACATAAATGTGTTCGTTGTAAGTTTCCGATACTTATTCTTCCGTAAGACAGTTTGTTCCAAGCGACAGCAACAATTTTCTGAACAGATTGCTGTATTACAATCGTATAGTTCCCGCTTAAAACTCCGAGGAAACAGAAAACACGTGAAGCTTGCTTACGCAGTTCTTCCTCGCCGTCGCGACGCTTCCTTACGGCTGAACGCGGCATTGAGGAGTTTTTAAAAAAAAATATTCTTCTACAGAGATACCTTTCTTGTATTTACCTACGGGAGCTTGACTGCCTCGTGGTTTGTTTGAAATACGCGTTACGTTTTCCGAAACTACTTCACGTGCGTCGTATGCACTGGTTCTATAACTCTTTCCTGTTTTTTACGTAAAGACATCTGCCGCTTAACTATCTTCACGAGGCGAGATGACATTCTGTAGCTCAGCATGTCTCCATGATGGTCTTTTGAATGCCTGGTGATTGTTCTTATATAAAGACCGGTCAACAAGGTATATTTATGAACGAAAGTGTAAAGAAAATGGCCTACGTATTGAGGTTTATTATACAAATACGTCTTACAGAAAATAAAAGGTTTTAAAAAGCCCTAAGCGTGACAAATATTATATTCTGTTATATTTCCGCACAAACAAACGGTGTCTGGAATACATTTAAGGAGCATATTTTATAATTCGCTAGTGATACTCTCGCCTTAACGTAACTACGAAGTGACGTATTCGGCCAAGGGCCAGTGCTGCTATCTCGTGATGTTCAAAATCAACTAGTACCTGCTGAAATATTGTATCAATGGAAAGAAGTAAATTTATTTTAGAAAATACATTAAGAAATAAATTTCACTTAGTTAAAAATTCGCTATAATAAAATTTGTGACACGATGCATTCTGTAATTACGGAAAAATATAATTCACCAGGCAGATCGTTTATTTCAAAGCACAACCCGCTGCATTGTCAAAAGAACATCTTTGCACGAAGATATCAATAAAATATGGCTTACAGATTAACGTACAGACGCCTACGAGTAACCATAGTTTTGGCCATCTTCATGATAACGAAGATCACTTCGACTGAACGTGCATCCAACGCGCTGGACTTGAGACGATCCCCGAGTGCTCTCAAGACGTCGTGCACGCCAGAAACACCATTTCAAAGCACACTCGGGCTTGGCTTTCACGAAAAGCAGTTCCCTCGAAGTCTACACCGCAGGTACACACACAATAACGTACAGGATCCCAGCACTGAACTTTCCTGCACACGTTCCTCCGATAAAACGACAGGATCGCCACTGAAAGTTCCACAGGTACAGGCAGTAACGATGACAGCACTGCGCGCCAGTTCAGAGCCCCCTGCGCTTAGCGGCGACGGCGCGCCTGATAGGTGGAAAGGGCTATACTCAACTGGAAACTGAGCAAGCAAGCAGTAGTATTTGGCAGCGAGTAGCAACATAACAAAAATTAAGTACGGTCTGTTCGCAGTTGCTTCACAACTTTTTAATCGAACCTTTGAAAAAACACCCCATGAATGGCGTGTTTGGTTGCTTCCTAAATACGTCACATATCACAAACGTGTTATACTTGGGTTAGCGCAAAAGTAACTTATTTTGGTTAAATTGAACATTAACTTCTATTTTATCTACAGATTATAAATATTTCACTTATAACTAATGTAAATAGAGACTTTGAAAAAAGGCGTGTTGGTAATGTCTAGTAAGAACAAGTTCTATTGCACTGAGTAGGTGCGAACGAATGCGATGCGTTCTCTCACTGGTTTAACTTTCTATTTAGCATATGAGGCGGAGAAATATCTTGGAAGTATAACTTCAGCAAAGCTTCATAAAAGTTGGAAGTATTCGCGAATGGACTATATACAATAAAAATGCGTATTTAAATTGTGTGTTGTTTAAAATTAAAATGTAAAAAAATGCTGTTATTTGGTTGCTTTTCTATTTACGAAATCGTTTTCAGCAGCAGGCAAATATAAATAAATCGCTATTGTGTACACTAAATTTTAGTGGCGTTACTGCTCTTTGTCAAATTCTACTGTTCACTGCTTAAGTTCCAACTGTGTAGTAAACTCCTTAACAGTGTAGCCCTTATCGCTCGTGCGCTTCTCGGCTTCAAACGCGAGAACGTAACTCCAGGCATACGGGATCTTTACAGCTACCGCTTACGTGGCGCTTGCTTGAACTGCGTTGCATAGTGTTTGAAATACACGTCGTTACACGAAACCGTTAAAACGTGCGTCCCGTATTCTCATCCATGAAACGAACGTGCACATTTCAGAAGACGGCTGTTCAGCTCTTTCAATACTTCGCGCACGTAAGAAACACCATTCCAGAGCACTTCATCGACAAAAACGGCCTTTTCCACGTAACTGTACATGCTTCAGATACACAGAAAAGTACTCGAGGGGGCATGCACCGTTGAAAGTCCCGCAGGTACAAGAAAAGTCTGTACGTCAGCGGTTCCTGGCAGACCACATAAAACCCTGCGCTGTAACACACGCCATATTAGCCAGTTTCGGTACCGCCCGACCACTACCTATCTCAAAATGTATTGAAAGAAACATTATTTTCGCTTGATCAACTGGTATCAGGGGGGAGGGGAGGCAGACATATCGAATGAGTGAGCGAACAGATTTGGACGACTCTTAACATAGAGGTCTTGAGAGCCGGTCAGACATATTGAAGGCAGTGGCAGTTGACGAGCTGCAGCACTGCTTTGGGCAGTGTGAGGAAAGCACGAAGTGGTGTGTAAATAGGAGGCGAGTATGCTGGATGAGATTGTAAGTACGCTGAAATATTTTGGCAACAAAATACCTTTTTATGGCCAGTCCCGTAACAAATAACTTATCACAAAATACAACTCTCATAGTCATAAATTTCACGGGATTTTCGATGACTAATTAAAAAATATGGACTAAACTGCATTATGGAAAAGTCACTTCACCTACTTGAGTACACTTTCGATCAATGTACGCTTTCTGAAAGACAACAAAATTTGATCTACTACGTAGCATTTCTGAAAAAAAAAAACATTCGCTTCTAAAAAAATACATTCGCTGCTAAAAAAAAATTCGCGCACCGAACTGTTGATGCAAATAACATTTTTATTCACGCGATAGTGCAGTTAAAAAGAAGAAGCGATTACAAGATCACTGCATCTGGAAAATTTCCCCTCGCCAGCATAAATATGAAGAATAGCGCTTTCAGCACCTCGTCGGACCACCTCGAGCAATGATACACGTTTCGATACGATCGGGCATGGAATCAAACCAACGCCCTCTGTTATCCTGCGGCATAACTGCTCGGAGTTGTAGTCAATTATGCTTCAAATTAGAAACGCTTCGTAATGTTTGAAGGGGCAGCAAATAGTCATGTGATAATGTAGACCATGGAAGTTTAGAATCACGACGTACTACATTCCTGGTAAACCAGAACTGTGAGGGCGGGCGTTATCTTACCGGGAGCACGTCATTATGCCTAAAGTCGTTGTTGTCTAAAGTTGTTTTGCCTAAAATAGTTTCGCCTAAAATTCTAGTCCCTCTCTTAAATGTCCAGAAAGTCGTTTTGCCTAAAGTCATCTAACATAAAATCGTTTTGCCTAAAAGTCCGACAGAGTTTCTTAATGGAAAAGTTACAGAATTTAACATGTAAAATATTTTACAGCATGTGCTGACCCTATTGGAAGATTTCGGAACTATTCTCGAGACAGCGTGAGTAGTGCTATATCCTGCCGCACGAGTGCAGTACGTATTCAGTATTGCCTGCAACTTTCGAAGAGGAAGCGTAGTCCATTTTCGAGGAAACAAGTGGCGTATCGAACTTTGCGCTAGAATTGGGAGATATACTAGTACCGTTTACCGTATGATGCATACGTCTGTAATATTGTGTTATTAATTGAATGTGTTATTAAAGTTTTATTTCGGTGCCCAATTTTTAGTCTTTTCCTTAAGTAATTGTGCTGTAGTCCCCAGAAAAAAACTACTTACTGACAAGGTATTAGCAGTTCGCGACCTCCTTTCATAAAATCCGTATTTGACTTCAATGCTTGTAAAATATATTTTTAATGTTCTACATTCGTATTTCAAAATTGATTGTGTTAATATTTTTTACTTTTTTTTTTTTGTGATACCAGTTTTATATAATATAAATTCATAAATGTTGCAATTTTCAATGCAGCTACGGGAAAATTGGAGGTATTAAAAAGAATTCTTAAAAAAAGTTACAACAAAATTTTACTTGATAAATTTTTGTTCAAAATTATCTATTAATCTATACTGCAATAGATGCCATATCAATTGAGGTAAATTTTAAGATGTGCTTCAAATACTAAATTATTATATATGTCGTTAAATAGCTATAAAATAATTGAAATACATTAATATAATAAAACTTCTCGAGTATATTGTTTTACAATTTTTCCAACAGTTATAATAGTAGAAACTGTTGACAGAGGACGAGTAAGATCTAAACTGCAGGAGCAGATCATACATTAACATCAATCTGATAGTAACTCACCTGAAAATATTATGTTTGTTTGTCTCTCTTTCACGTCGCAACGGAGCAACGGATCGACATGAGTTTTTGCACAGAGATAGCTGGAGGGCCGGGAAATGACATAGGCTACTTTTTATCCCGAGAAAAAATCTCATTCCCTCAAAAAAATATTCAGTAAAATTAGCGCTCGGGGTACAATGCTACATCAATGCTAGATATATCGATACTTATAGGTATGGCTATACTTATCGATATATCGAAAAGTATCGATATGGAAAATAACTTATCGATTGATATATAGCTGAAAAATATATCGGTCCTTTCTATATATAGCCTAACTATTATATAAATGCTAAAGTGTGTTTGTTTGTTTGTCCTTCCACGTCGCAACAGAGCTACGAATCGACGTCAATTCTTGCACAGAGATAGTTGGAGGGCCGGGAAGTGACATAGGCTACTTTTTACCCCGAGAAAATTTCTCATGCCCCTGGGTAAATTCTTATTGGAAAATTAAAAAGTACACAAACGCAATAACAATGCAACGTCGCAACATAACAACAGATCGACGTAATTTCTTGCACAGAAATAGTTGGACAGCTGAAAGTTGATTTTGCTACTATTTATAGCGAGAAAATATCTCAAAAAATTTACTTTCGCAAGTCGGTTTACCTTAATCGGACGTGGAGAGCAATTTTAGCGGCGAGTGGAAGCACCGTGGTAGAGGGGGGGACCTTATTTAAAAAACCTAAACAATAATTCCGTAGTCCATGCGAGCGGAGCCGCGGTCACAGCTCCATAACGACTGAACATATTTTGATGAAACTTGGTATATATGTACTTTAGGTCCTGGAATATGACATACGATACTTTTCATCCCGGTAAATTGTACGGTTCCTGTGGAATAACAACAAAACCTAATTCTGCAATGGCTGGGAACGTGACTCTGGTGTCAGAGTTTATCAGGCCGCCCAAATATTTAACGTGCCCTCCGAAGCCCGGAAGCGCTCAGATGTTATGCCCCTAAACGGCCACCCATCCAAATATGTGCCGCTAGGAACGTTGCTTAACTTTGGTGATCGATTAAGATCCCTCAACCAAGCGCAAAAAGTAGTACCTAGGTTTACTTATTTCTAAAGCTACAACTTGAAACTCACGTTCTGATTTCCATACATCGAAAGCGGAAATGTGGTAACTACGCGATAGTTGCACAGATACACTCCAAAAACAATACCCTACTTCTTGGCTATCGGGTAAAAAATATTTCCTTCCTGTTGGGTTGCCGTAAACAGTTAAAAACCTAGGCCAACATTGTATAATTTTATAATTCTGTTTTCACATAAATGAATTGTCTTTTCCCTTCGTGAAGGTGACCTTGTTCTGTGCAAACCACACCCTGTAAGCAGGGCAGGTGATAAGAAAATGGCAAAAATTGCTTACCGTTGGTCGGGCCCGTATCAAATCCAACGTTTTTTGACGCGAGTCACGGCCGTTTTTAGCTGATCCCAGTTCAGAAGCAGTTTTTACAAGAGCTAATGTCTCGCATTTGAAAAGAATTCATGCCACAAAGTAATCTTTTTTTTTTTTGCTGCGCTGTTTAGGGGCTGCAGACCATAACTGTGCACTTGTTTTCATTAAACTAATTCAGTAACTGTTGTTACTTGTTAGATCCTGGCTTCGTCTTGTTTATGGACTGATCACCCATTGAGCAGAGTCACTTTAGGATCCATGTCTTTCGTGAGCTCACACATCAAGAAAAATCCGCGGTCCTTAACTACGTTAGCTGAAATACTAAAACGCTGAACAGTCGTAACCGATTCACATTTAGCAAACTGAATAACACAGAACGCCTTCTGTTGTTCCGTCGCCGTCGTGACGCGGACTAACACACAACACACGGTCATAGTGTGACGACAGACGCTCCCACTGCCATCTCTCGACACGTAAAGGAAACATCAGACCGTCCCCTTCACATTGACGTGTCGAATGCGAGCTCGCTACCCCCCTCACCACTTCAAACACAGAACTACGAACGCCATCCAAACCGTAACACCGGACATGCTGACAAGAGCGTGGTACGAGTTTGAATATCGCGTAGATGTCGTTCGGGCCGCTCGTGGTGGTCACACTGAACATTTATGAAGATATGGTAAACAAACTTCACAGTTCCACGGTTAATTTGATTGGTCAACCACGGTTGTTTGGTTTTGATATTATAGACCTTCAAAGTTGGGGTATTCTTTTATACTCATCCTGTATTTGGCAGACGCCGCAACCTTTCTCCTTGCAATCTGACAACCCACTCGTGCGTGCACCGCCTTAGAGAATACATACAAGGAAAGAAAATTTACCAATTTCCAAATTTGTAGCTTTTAAACAGCAGAAAGCATAGGAAGCAAGATACATAAAAGCAATAACCCTTGAAAATTTAAACAGCAAACACTCAATAATAGCACTAGGCACATGAGAATTCATACCATTTGTATGAATGCAACCTTATAAAATATGCTAACTACTGACGACACTACATTGACATAGCACACATTAACTGGAATAAATAAGTTTATTAAAATGAAATCTGACGTAGCTGCAAATGACAAATATTGAAATTACTGCGGAAATCAAAATTAAATCCACGTGTAATTAGAGAAATTAGTACTGTAACTGAGTCAGGCAAATTAAAATATTAAAATTAATTTGACTATCACTTGTGACCAATATTAAATTTCAAATTGCGTGACAACATAACTAATACTGGAGTTTTAGGCTTCTATAAAATAAAATTATCAGAGACTCAAATCAAGATGCTGGAAATTATTACACTTCGGCTAGCGTGCATCGTATAATTATAAAATCTCAGACCTCTGGAAAGTTCTAGGTATTTAAAACTTTACAAACTTCCAAATAAAACCGATGGTATTAAGTTCCAGAAATAATTTAACTCTTGATGAAAAACAGAAAAATTAATCGATGTATGATGACAAGATGGTCGCTAAGTCTTTAGGAATACTCATCGTTTCGATGTGGAGTCAGCAGGGTCGGTTGAATAAAAACCCACTCAAAATCTAAAATCTGGCGTTTCCGGACTCTTGCCTGTCCACGAACATTTATAGAACTTTGAGGCGCCTATCAACGCTTGTCCTAAGATTACGCTTGCAGTTTTTGTAAAATTAACTGAAAAATCTCCGTACAAAAATTACGGTGGACTGCCTTCCAACATGTCTGATTTGAGAGTCCTGGGGTACATACAGGGGATGGACAAAATAATATGAACACCATGCAATATAGTACATTTTGTTGCATGTTGGCAACACTGCTTCCGTGTAAATAATGCGACGCGTATGTATTGCACAGTTTACGTGCCAGGTCTTGTAGGTTATATTTCAGTGTATTATACGATTTGTTCCGCGACGGTTAAAACAAGCGATCGGTGAAATGTGTGATCTCTCAGACTTCGAAAGAGCTCGGTTAGCGGGAGCGTCTGTGACGAAAACAGCTGAATTGTTTAACGTTTCACGAGCGACAGTATCCACGGTAATGACAGCTTACACAAAACATGGTAAAACATCATCGGCGAAGAGGAATAGTGGGCGAAACCCAAAGTTAACTGACAGAGAGCGACGAACATTAAAAAGAATTGTGCCCAGACAACATAAAACTACCGCGGCAAAAGTGACAGCAGAACTCAACACTCATTTCAGTAATACTGTTTCGACTAAAACAGTACGGCGGGAGCTCCACAAAGCTAACATTCATGGAAGGGCTGCAATTGCGAAAGGGAAGTCAACGCTAAGCTGCGAAAGAAGTGGTGCCACGATCATAAAACCTGGACACTTGATGATTGCAAGAATGTTGTATGGTCCGATGAATCATAGTTTACATTGTTTCCTACAAACGGCCGGGTTTATGTATGGAGAACCCGAAAAGAAGCCTACTATCCGGACTGCCTGCTTCCTACAGTCAAGCATGGGGGAGGTTCCGTTATGATTTGGGCGGCTATATCGTGGTATTCAGCTGGTCCTCTCATTCACATCACTGGCCGGATTACTGCGAATGAATATCTCGACATCCTCAATGATGAAGTTCTTACTATGACTAGCATATTGCTGCCAAACACTGCCATATTCCAAGATGATAATGCGCCCATACACACAGCCAAAAAGGTTCAGTCTTGGTTTGAGGAGCATCAGAATATCATCAAACATCTTCCCTGGCCAGACCTCAACATAATTGAACCGTTATGGGGAGTTTTAGAGCAGAGAGTGAGGAGCAGATTTCCATCTCCAACATCATTGAAGCAATTGGCGGATGATTTGGTACAAGAATGGGACAACATTCCGTTGGAAACTATTCAGACACTCTACGAATCTATTCCGCGAAGAATTGCAGCTGTTCTAAAAGCAAATGGTGGCCCAACACCTTATTAATAAATAAATATTGTGTATTTGTCAGGTGTGCATATTATTTTGTCCATCCCGTATACACGAAGACAATGACCCGGAAAAATATATAAGATAACGTCACATCCTGCTATCGCAAACTTAGATCAAAAATAGTAAAAGTTCATTTCTCTGAGGTACAAAAAAATCAACTTACACACATACGTTTTAATTAGACTGCTGCAAAGAGAAATAAAATTACACTAACTTCACCCACTGAATATAAACTGCACACTGTAGTAAAATTACAACACTTAAGAAAATATAACTATAAAGAATATACAATTCTAACCAAACTAGGTTAAACGTAATGAAACAAAACAAATGTGATAAAATTAAAATATATTGACTCAGTGAAGAAGTAAGCAAATAAACATGTGGGACGATACTCTCTCACCACCAAATAATACAGGTTGTTATACCCTGTGCTAGTACCTGTCTGACATTACAGTCCTCCTTCCTGGATACCTGTCAGGATCGTCCAGGACTCGTCTCCACATAAACAAACTCGTTAAGTATGAGTGAGCCGCAGCTTTGTGATAAGCGAGTGTGACCTGGCCGGCATTAATTATCTGCAAGTGGCCAGATGGGAAAAATAACTGAATAGCCCCGTCTTAGTGGCTATCATTGTGAAATAACTGCAAAAGTTCAACGCAGAGATAAATATAAAAAAAAGTTGAAGTATGTCCCCGTAATTTAAAAGTACACAACAGAACAGCGACGCAACCACTGCTGCGGTAAGGTGGATGGGAGATATCTTCCTTGTGCAACGGGCGACCGAGATGGGAACTTGAGGAATACGAGAAGGCAGCCGAGTGGCCGGTACTGCCAACACTTCAAGACAGAATTCCACTAAGCCACACGTAAAAAATACACCAGAATCTACTAAGTTATAAAAATCTGCAGAGCCATGCTTCGCATGATGAACACAATACCGATAATTTTAATTCAGCTTAAAAAATGATAGTTTTAATCTTGATTTTTTTTCTCTTTCACGAAATAAAATTTACGAAATTGTCTATGTTATGCAATTGTAGCTGTGACAAAGAGCTTACAAGAAACAGAAGCAGCAACTGCAATAAAAATAAATATAACGATGCAGTGCTAACAGTTCATGAAGAGCAAGCACAAAATCAAATATTCACTACTTCACCACGTTGACATTTTAGTTAACTATTTACCACTCCTGATAATAATATTGCACACACACGTGCGCATAGAGAATGTTCGGAAACTCAGTTTCCCAAACTCCAGACACAGTTTCTTTGGACCAATAGTAACACGAAAGACCTGTTACGGCAGGTTGCATAGCACGCAGGCGCGCGACACTAAACTATCACAAACGAAGCGTCACGCGCCTCTTCCTATGCAATTAGCCCTACACGCACCGCCTTGTTCTCCAGGCGTCGTACGCCGCAACTTTGAACACAATCATTTGATATAAAAATACGTTTCCGGATACAAGAGTGGCGGGCTTTCGTGTTACTGTCTATCCAAAGAAACTGCTTATGGAGTTAGGGCACCGATTCTCCGAGCATCCTACATACACACATTATCAAAAAAAAAAAATTGTCTATCGCACTCCCTGGACAATTTAAAAATAAAAAATTCGGTAAATTACACACCGTTCAAATAATTTTCTTTAGTACTAAGTAAGAATTAAAATGCACGCAATGTGGTGGGTAAATGCATTATATACGCGGTTCACTGTAAAGTGGGCACTTTTGAGGCTCTAGTTACTTTTTACTTTTAGCCCTTTTGTTTTTACTCTTTAACCACCTTTTTTTTTTTAAATAAAATATTGGCATTTAACAAATGAACGCAGTGTGTACATCCCACCGCACTCTGAAGTGAACGTCTAAGGCTGAAAATAAAACATATTTATTGACTATTATTCCAAGCGATGCGGCTTTCAAAAGTGCCCACTTTACAGTGAACCGCGTATAGAACCCGCGAGTACTCACCGGTCCTGGTAGCCGAGGTTGCGGCACAGCGCCTGCAACAAGAACAGACACACACGCACGGTGAGGCCAGGCCGTCCATCTCGCTAACAAGGCGCGGGCTCGGGTTACGACCGCCACAAGAGTGGCGGAGGCCTGCACCCGCGCGTGCAGCACACACACACACACACACACTGCATCTCCGGCTCTCGGGAACGACGCCCCTGGGTCACTCCAAGACTTCCCGGGCCGTGGGAAGTTTCCCACCTTAGGAGCGCCGCCCGCCCGGAGCCTCTTCCCCGCGTTCACGGGAGTGGCGATAAAGGCTACACTGCCGCGCGCGTCAATCTCGCCATCGCCACTAAGAGCGGGCCGCGTTTTCTCGGAGATTCGCCGGTGCGCATCCGCCGATTCACACAGGACGTTCGCGGGAACTGACGTTTCGATCGGAGTTCGGTCGGGCCGATGTATCCGCCGGCTCGACCGGCCTGCAACGTCGGTGTGGGTCTGGCGGATGTGCACCGGGACATCTACCGACGAATTTTCGAAACACAACCTCACAAACACGCGTGTAAATAAATAAAGCACGTGTGGATGGAAAAGTAAAGGAAACGCCAATAACCACAATGTATTGCAATGGAAAGAAAAATTTTGTGCATTGAAATGTGAACAAACATCGCAAAAAGATGCGAGACTTAATATGTATTTTTATTTTTTTTTATTTTTAAGAAAATGCATGTTTATTAGAAAATATATTAGCACAGTGTTTAATATGGGTTTCCTGTTTTATAAAGTTATTTTCCATGTATGAATTTATTAATTTGCATTCGAAACCAAAAATATACAAACAACCTGATGTTCGTATATTCTCTCAACCAGTGTGCACCAGTTCTCGCTGGAACATTCACCACTGGTTTGTCTATTGATGAATTTCCCAAAACGCGAAAGGCTCTGAACTGGCGTGCGGTGTTCTCGTCGTGCTGCGTGTACTTTGGAGACTTTCAGCGGTGACTCTATCGACGGAAAGTCTGTGTGTATGAAGGTTCAACTCAGGACCCTCGAGTATGTATATGATGCGCATATTTTGAGATACGGCGCATTGAAAAAAAAAAATAAAAAATTATACGTTCTTAACCGTTTTTTGCGGTTTCTGAAATGGTGTTTCTACTGCGTCGTGACATGTTGAAAGAACTCACGTATGAAGTGTGGGTCCTCTTCGTAGACCAGCACATAGAACGCGCCTCTAATAGTTTCGTGGTGAACGCTTGTATTTCAAACACCTTGCTGCGTAGACCAAGCGCCATATACACGGGGTGGGTCCATTTGAAACAATTCGAGGCACAGTGATACGGTGTAACGATCCTCCCCATAGCTTGCCCACAAAATAATTTCACCACACGCCACTGCATGCATGCTATATACATTATTTTGGCACCCTCCAGCATCGTTAAAAGCGGATTTTCTAGACTGATGTATCTCAAAACATACTGTAGGATATTCACAGTAAAATTAGCACTTTTGAAAGCCATGCTTAAGATCTAGTTGTATGCACGTTGTGCATTATTCCGACTTATGTCAAATTAACATTGCTATAGGCCTCGTCACTTTATTCGTGCGTAGGTCACGTGAAACTTTGAAATTATTAGAAAAGTAAATATTTTACAGATCTGCTCATTTTTACACTTCGATGCATTGAGAAAGAAGTCAATGAAATAATTAAGTTATTACAAATGGTTACCTAACACTTTTTATTCGACGTTAAGATATGGAACTACTTTCTGTCCATCGTTACCAACTTTACTGGGCGCATTTCACTGAATGCGTCCGTTGAAATATACGCAGGTAGGAGCGGTGACTTTTTTTCTAAGGTTGATTTCAAAAGTGCTCACTTTATCGCGAACAGCCTTCACCAGTGCACGAGAGAAGCTACGATAGGAACATACACTGAACTCGGCTCTAGACTGTTTACTAATAATATGAAAGAATCGTCGCTTGAAGACCAATAGCTGCAGGACGACGATAACACTGCACGCCGGTTCAGAGACTTGCGCGTAGCGGCGATGGCGCACGTGATGCGCGTGGCACTGTCGCCCTTAACGCCCCCGCGCTTCTAAGCCTCAGNGCGCGTGGCACTGTCGCCCTTAACGCCCCCGCGCTTCTAAGCCTCAGACGCGAAAACAGCTACAGATAAGCGACCCGCCTTAAAACTATATGTAGCTTCCGCAGGGCCATTCACGTTAAGTTATCTGAATCCCTGCTAAATTACTTTCAGGTAAATTTCCTTCCGCTATACGTAAACTAAATCTTTACAATGCGACGTCTACATATTAAATTGTCAAGTGCTTCGTTTACTTTATTCAGCTATCCAAATAATGCCGGCGTATTTGAAAAGGAGTAACATACAAACATTTACAATTCTGGACCATATTTAGGTTGGCTTTATGACTTATAATAGTGTCTGTACTGAAAATGGTTTCACTGAACATTTGTGTTATTCACGGTATAACACATGATACGTTAATATTTTGCCGTGATTGTGTTTTAACTGTTTAACTATTAGGGGGGGGAGGAAGGCATTTAATCTGTTGTAATTGATTTGAGTTGTACTATCTTAAAGAAAATATAGTCATAACCATAATAAATATTAAAACAAACAAACAAGCATCCAATACAATGAAAACAAGAAGTTACTGATATAACCAATAAGCCTACTACTTAATTTTAATGAAGTTATTAAAAGCTTATATGGGTAGGCAGTCCTTGATATCTCGGTGACAGCAATATCATTAACCAGAAGCATATGCAACAGTATTACCCGGGACTCGATCCCAGAAAAACTGCATCACAGCGGTACGATTCGCAGCATGGACTTCGGATGTAATCAGTCTAACGTTTTGAATGACACAAAACACAAACCTGTAATATTTACAAGACCATCATTTTGAAAATAAGTGAGTAGTAATTTTAATTGCAAATAACATGTTATGCGCAGACTGACGCACTAAGCGAGGGTACCATGCACGGACTCGGCTCTGTGGGGGGTGACCCACGTCGACCCACCCCTACCCCCAGGCAGACCCTCTCGCGGNGACGCGAAAACAGCTACAGATAAGCGACCCGCCTTAAAACTATATGTAGCTTCCGCAGGGCCATTCACGTTAAGTTTTCTGAATCCCTGCTAAATTACTTTCAGGTAAATTTCCTTCCGCTATACGTAAACTAAATCTTTACAATGCGACGTCTGCATTTTAAATTCTCAAGTGCTTCGTTTACTTTCTTCAGCTATCCAAACAATGCCGGCGTATTTGAAAAGGAGTAACATACAAACATTTACAATTCCGGACCATATTTAGGTTGGCTTTATGACTTATAATAGTGTCTGTACTGAAAATGGTTTCACTGAACATTTGTGTTATTCACGGTATAACACATGATACGTTAATATTTTGCCGTGATTGTGTTTTAACTGTTTAACTATTAGGGGGGGGAGGAAGGCATTTAATCTGTTGTAATTGATTTGAGTTGTACTATCTTAAAGAAAATATAGTCATAACCATAATAAATATTAAAACAAACAAACAAGCATCCAATACAATGAAAACAAGAAGTTACTGATATAACCAATAAGCCTACTACTTAATTTTAATGAAGTTATTAAAAGCTTATATGGGTAGGCAGTCCTTGATATCTCGGCGACAGCAATATCATTAACCAGAAGCATATGCAACAGTATTGCCCGGGACTCGATCCCAGAAAAACTGCATCACAGCGGTACGATTCGCAGCATGTACTTCGGATGTAATCAGTCTAACGTTTTGAATGATACAAAACACAAACCTGTAATATTTACAAGACCATCATTTTGAAAATAAGTGAGTAGTAATTTTAATTGCAAATAACATGTTATGCGCAGACAGACGCACTAAGCGAGGGCACCATGCACGGACTCGGCTCTGTGGGGGGTGACCCACGTCGACCCACCCCTACCCCCAGGCAGACCCTCTCGCGGNTACCATGCACGGACTCGGCTCTGTGGGGGGTGACCCACGTCGACCCACCCCTACCCCCAGGCAGACCCTCTCGCGGTCCCGTCGCCGGGCAGCTAGGATCGATTAACAGCACCCCTTCTGCTGGAGAAGCCGACGATCTTAGAGGATACGCAAGAATATCCTGGGAACTAGGACCGTCGGCGCAACGCGATATTTGGAGAAGTTTCTGGGCGATGGCCTACGACGCTATAAATGTCGCAGCGGCCCGAGGGTGGGCAGTCTTGGTTAGAAGTATTTTGCCGAGTGCGGTAGCCGGGCGAAGTCAAGTGCGGCGAGGGACATCGGCGAAGAGGAAGGACGACGACGGAAGACTGCGAGACTACGGCGGACGAGGTGTTCGTGGTGTGAATGGACGAAAGGGCGTGATACCCGACGAGTGAAGGTTACTGTGCGTGAGAGCGCTCGGAGAACTCTAGAACATTGCGGACTGGTGGGACATGGACTGAACTGAGGCGGGACTGTATTATCATGCAATACGGACTTTATTGTAAATATTGGAACTGTCAAATATGGACATATAATTTATAAAGTAATTCAATCGGTTTTGATATACTGTATATTGGGAATGGTTTTTAAAAATGTAATTACATTAATTTATTTGAGGTAATTGTAAATTGTATTGATTTGATTTATTAATTTTAAATAGCAAGTGATAATTTATTGTGAGGTATTGAGCCGAGAGAATTTTGTTTGTAGTTACTGTAAATAAATTAGGAAACTATAATTAACTCTTTTATTTAATTAAGACCTCCATACCTTAACGAACGTGGCTAAGCCCACTGATTTTAAGGAATTGTAACAATAATTTAGACGTATTTTTTAAACGATTAAAAAAAAATAAAAGCGAAAGTTTATATATNCTAAATAACTGCATCGGAACAATTCTTATTCTTCATTCTTTGTACAATTCTACCGGCTGAAGGCTTTGCGCACACAACACGAAATAAAATATCGTCCTTTTCGTACACGTCTGCAAGTCGAGGACGTTCCTACACGACACATACAGGATAACCATAAACCGTTTCGTAAGAGTACCTTTTTTATCATTTCGATACGTACACGTTCATTACGTACACATTTTTTTTATTGTGAACCAACCTTAAGGCGAGCCAAGTTAGCTGTACGCCAACGAAAACAGTAATACAAACACACGTATGTTTATTAAGACCAGTTTGTTGTCATTATCTAACGCGATATTTCCATGTTCCTTCTTATAAGTTATTGTGTAGTCAATATCAACATTCTGAAAGCGAACTGTAATTCCTTAAGATTGCGTGGGACGTAAATTAACGCTAAACATGCCAACGGAAGTCTGTAAATTTCAGAAAACCAATCTGTAAGAAACCAAGAATATTGCCGGAGAGCAAAGAGTGGCGCGTTTCAACCGAGCTCTTTCCTACGGAACAAATTTGTGTATTCCACAGCGGTTCGAGACGATATGGAGAATTCCACCCCCCACCCCGGGGGTTTCACAGTTACAAAAAATCGATCTTCTGTTTACCCCAGTCATTAATTAATCATTATTTCGAGACTTTTGTAAAAGATGGACGAAAATACCGCGGACGAAGTACAGGATGAGTATAAAAGAATACCCCAACTTTGAAGGTCTATAATATCAAAACCAAACAACCTACAACCTNGAGCTCTTTCCTACGGAACAAATTTGTGTATTCCACAGCGGTTCGAGACGATATGGAGAATTCCACCCCCCACCCCCGGGGGTTTCACAGTTACAAAAAATCGATCTTCTGTTTACCCCAGTCATTAATTAATCATTATTTCGAGACTTTTGTAAAAGATGGACGAAAATACCGCGGACGAAGTACAGGATTAGTATAAAAGAATACCCCAACTTTGAAGGTCTATAATATCAAAACCAAACAACCTACAACCTTTGTTGACCAATCAAATGAAACGTGGAACCGTGAAGTTTGTTTACCATGCATTCATAAATGTTCAATGTGACCACTACGAGCGGCCCGAACGACATCTACGCGATAATCAAACTCGTTCCACACTCTTGTCAGCATGTCCGGTGTTACGGTTTGGATGGCGTCCGTAATTCTCGTTTTGAGGTCGTCAATGTTAGCCGGCCATGGTTGACGAAACACTTGATCCTTTATGTACCCCCATATAAAAAAAATCGCACGGGGTAAGATCCGGGCTTCTTGTGGGCCAGTGATGAAGAGCCTGGTCACCAGCTGCTCCTCGACCAATCCAGCGTTGCGGCAACGTCTCGTTCCGGTATCCGCGAACAGCCAGGAGCCCATGGGGGTGGCGCACCATAAAGGAAACATCAGACCGTCCCCTTCACATTGACGTGTCGAATGCGAGCTCGCTACCCCATCACCACTTCAAACCGAGAGTCACGAACGCCATCCAAACCGTAACATCGGGCATGCTGACAAGAGCGTGGAACGAGTTTGATTACCGCGTAGATGTCGTTCGGGCCGCTCGTGGTGGTCACATTAAACATTTATGAATGTATGGTAAACAAACTTCACGGTTCCACGGTTCATTTGATTGGTCAATCCAGGCTGTAGGTTGTTTAGTTTTGATATTATAGACCTTCAAATGTTGGGGTATTATTTTATACTCAGCCTGTATATCTGCTGGCCGAGTGCAAGCTAGGCAGAAGCACGCCTGTCCGCTATGCGTCCAAAGTCCCTTCTCCACACTGCCACTTGGCATTTACAACTTCGTTTCATTCAGGAAACTAGACCGGTTCTTACGGCCCGGCGTGTCGCTACCTTGTCATAACACATTACTCTACAATATGACGAGTCACTCCGCCGGTGAGATACAGGTTCTGTGAGCTCTGGCACCATTTCTTGCACTCGGCCATCAGGAGGAAAAAAAAAAACGAACGGATGTGCCAAATATTATTCAAGACATTTNACGAACGGATGTGCCAAATATTATTCAAGACATTTCCTACAAATCAATTTATTTTTCTTTCGGCTGCGCACTTATACACATTGTAATCAAAATATCACTGCTTACTTATTTCAATACATTCAGATGCCTCCACAAGATCGCGCTATCAGCGAGTTGCTATTGGTCGATACAATTTCGAGGTAATTTTCCAATTTTTTTCTAGATCTGAGAAAATTTTACATNTCAGCGAGTTGCTATTGGTCGATACAATTTCGAGGTAATTTTCCAATTTTTTTCTAGATCTGAGAAAATTTTACATTTTGTAAGCATATCAACA
The DNA here is from genome assembly GCA_002778355.1 of Clitarchus hookeri. Lineage (NCBI taxonomy): Eukaryota > Metazoa > Arthropoda > Insecta > Phasmatodea > Phasmatidae > Clitarchus > Clitarchus hookeri. The sequence goes on along the minus strand of NQII01000194.1, from coordinate 165,720 downwards.
GTAGTTCAATTGAAATACCAAACAATCGGAAAACAACTTTATACCAAATTTTTTATAAATTATTAATAATTCGAAAATAAATCATTCTTGGAATACATTTCGAAAAGTTAATGTAACGCTATTGCTTCGCTCGGCTAAAATGTGTTGAAATCGTATGAACGCCACGGAGTAATTTTTTTTTACGTGTGGCTCTGTGTTCACTTACGATTAAGCGTTAGGCCTACTTATTTTTTTACGTTCATCGTAAGACTTGAAATTAATGAATACATGAACAAAATTATAAATTTCCAGGAAATTTCTTTATGGCATTCTGGAGACATTAAAAATAATTTTGACCCGTAGCCAAATATTTTCCTAACTTGCCATTCTAAAACGTTATTGAAAAAATGTATGAAATTAAATAAAACATTTTTATAATTCAGTTACCGGTATCGCAAGTCTGAAAACTCTTTTCACTTGTAATGGACTTGTCTTTGATACTATATCACGGAAATATACGCTATAAAGAAAATCAATTTGGACAAAGGAACAACTCGTGCACGCCCACCTGAAGCTATTCAGTGTATCTGAGGCACAGGAACAACGCGGGCGATAAGGGCGACATTAGCGCGCGCACTGAATCTTGTCGTCTCTACACCAAGTAACTGGACTGTACTACGTGCCACTGTGAGTCTTCAACAGGTGATTCCGTCATTTTATTGGAGAGAAATAGCATTTTTTTCAATCAGCGCAGTCCTCCGTGCAAGTTCAGCAGATAATCGTTCATAGTATATTTCAATATAGAGCCGTTTCACAGTGACATTTACTGAGGGGTCGGGTTTCTCCAGTATGCACCCCCCCCNCCCCCCCTCCCCCCACCTGCAATAATTTTAATGCAGTAGTTTCTCCATCGAGCACGTCGCCTCACACCACTTCAAGAAGTGTTTCCGGCTTCCACGAGGGGTCCCTCATAACGACCGCTGTACCTTACTGGACATTTGTATCACTGTGGCGAACACAACATGGAAATGTGTCACTGCAGAAGGTAATGGATTACCAGACAACCTATCCCGTCCGCCGCTGTACTCATAAACAGCATCTGTACACGTAGATCCTATTCACAGCTGTAGTGCGCGCGACAGCATCAGTTTAGCTCTTGAACTCCGGCGCAGGAAAAGTTGCAAACGCCAACGATCAGCTCCCGTTTCTGAACGTGGAATATGACCTGGTTCGACTGCGAGTATCTCTGGAGAGTGTAAAGAACCGTGCTATCGTGAAGTGTATCAAGAAGAGATTCAAAGAGGGTTTTTTTTGGACGGTATGCCTCGCGGAGATCAGCCAAGGACCTTTACAGTAAGGAATATACCGGTATCCTAGGAGGAAAGTTGTAAACAGTTCCCAAACAAGCGCACGGGAGCTCTCGGGAGGCCTTGCTTCATTATCCGGGGTCCGTGTTGAACCACAGTCCATCAGTATTCGTCTCTATGAAGATTAATTTGAGGCCGGAATACCTGGAAAAAAAGCCCTTCGTTAGCAAGAAAAACAGCAAGCTGCAGTTCGCGAGACTTTTGGGAAAAAATTAATTTATACATCTAAAAGAAAGTCCGGTTTATTTAGTTCATACGGGCTGTGGTTTACATGAATCTCACCAAACGAAGCACTGGCCGCGAACAACTATGCACCTAATGTGAGGCGCGGAGAAGGAAATGTAACACTGTGTGCAAAAAGTTGGGAATTATGACTTTATTCCAACTAAGACAATGAACACAAACATAAGGTTAATTTACCACTGCACCTCGTTTGTTACAAATCCTCAATCAACGGACATCACGCTAGTTTAAAAACTGCGGTTGGTTTTACACGAGGAAACTAGGAAGCAGACATGTTGCTCGCAGCGAGAAGTAATATCATCACCAAAAATAGCGCCTGGAGCCGAAACAATTTTGAAGTGACAGTGAATCTTGGGAATCTATGTCCAGAAGATTGCGGACGATTGGGGGAGTGGAAGTGTTCTATGCCAAATACTAGAGCTTGTTTTCAGATATCTCCAAGTAGATCTAAAGAATTCGTATTTTCTTTTCTGCACAGAATTGGCATTTTTCATATTGTAAATAAATATTACATGTATGTAATTGCCGAATGTTCACCGTTCCCCAACAAAAAAAAAAACGTATGCAGTAAGGTAAAGCGGAATGTAAGATATATTAAACAAACAAATGCGTAGTCTCTGTTACGTGCGGCCACTTCGCCTGCATCCCCAGGTACGTACAGATAATGTTACCTCTATAAGAAGACGTCATCGCTACCCGGTGGAGGGGCGAAGGAGCCACCACAAGTGCCGCTTATCATCTGCTGTAATGGCGTTACTCTCGTCTGCTGGGAGAGCCACCGACTTGGGAACAACTGCGCGAATTTTACCGGCATCACCTCTTGGGGTGCGACTCGAAGTCCGAAGCACCTTCTGGACCAGGCCACGTCAGCTATAAAAGCCGCGTCATGTCTCTGGATCAGCAGCCTTGACTGGACATTAGTGCCGAGGAGTTAGTGTGACATACAGGACGGACTAAGGCGCAGTAACAAGAGAGCGCATTACGCGACGATCTGGTGAGCAGAGCCTCGAGACTGGCCTGTTGGACGGCAAGGAAGTGGGAATTGTTTCGTAGCAGACGTTGGCATGTCTCTGAATCAGCAGTCTTGACTGGACGTCAGTGCCGAGTAAGTGTGACGTAGAAGACGGACTAAGGCGCAGTGACCAGAGAGCGCATTATGTGAGACTATTTGTGACCAGAGACTCGAGACTCGCCTGTTGGACGGCAAAGAAGTGGGAATTGTTTCGTGGCAGACGTTGGCATGTCTCTGGATCAGCAGTCTTGACTGGACGTCAGTGCCGAGTAAGTGTGACGTAGAAGACGGACTAAGGCGCAGTGACCAGAGAGCGCATTATGTGAGACTATTTGGTGACCAGAGACTCGAGACTCGCCTGTTGGACGGCAAAGAAGTGGGAATTGTTTCGTGGCAGACGTTGGCATGTCTCTGGATCAGCAGTCTTGACTGGACGTCAGTGCCGAGTAAGTGTGACGTAGAAGACGGACTAAGGCGCAGTGACCAGAGAGCGCATTATGTGAGACTATTTGGTGACCAGAGACTCGAGACTCGCCTGTTGGACGGCAAAGAAGTGGGAATTGTTTCGTGGCAGACGTTTGGATGACGTAAATACATGGTAGTAGACATTTTGATCGCGTATCTGCAATTTCTGACTGAAGATTAAGTTGCCATAGGTTATTAACTCATTGGTCAATAATGAATGTAGCATAATAATTGCGCTGATAAAAATATTAAGCGTTGCTAGTTGGGATGGACAACTGTATTAAAAAAATTAATTGCTCTATGTACTTTAACAACAGTGATTAAGAAATTGTATTTAGATATTTTATTTTACTAAGACGTCCATCCCTCACGAACGTGAATACGCCCTAAGTGAGTAGTTGCAATTTTTTTTCCGCTGTACCTACATTTACAGACCCCAGAAATGCACTTACCATGGTGTTCTTTAAATCTGTAGAGTTTGTTTTAAAGCTCTCATTTTATGGAAAAGTGCTAGTAAAGGATTGTCCAGAACTTTCCGTAGAAAAAAACAGAACATTTTGTGAACTCGTGGAACCTCTCCGTAATTTGCTATAGTTCATTCACGGTCACTTCCAACTTTTCTGGAGCCCTGCTAAAGTTCTACTTCCAGAATATCCCTCCGCTTCATGTAATCTAAGCTTCACCAAGTATTGTATGTTACACCCACGGAACAACGCACCAGGTTCGTGCGCACTCAATGTAATATTACTTTGCACATGAGCTATTCCTTACTATGCGTTACCAACACACCTATTTCCCCCCTGTTTCTATTCGTATAAATTATAAATGGAATATTATTATTTATAGACAGACTATAAGTAAAAGTTAAGTTTAACTAAAAATAAGGCACTCTTATGTTAACCCGTGAATAAAACGCTTGTAAAACGTGACACATTTAGGAAACAACTAAACACGTCATAAATAGAATGATTTTTCAAATGTTTAATTCAAAAAGTATGAAGAAACTGCGAATAGACTATAGATTGCTTTCTGTACTTCCTGTTTTAAAAGAGATTTCTGAAGGAAAAAAATTTTTTCAATTTTCCTTATGCGGGTTTTTTACTGTGTATAAAAAAGAAATTTTAAAACTTTGTATGGAGTGAGATATATATAAACATGAACCGATAGTTTCTGAATCCGTGACACTTATACCGCTCACCTACACTCTTCTCGTGAGAAATAACGTAGCAATTTTATTTCTAAGAATGTCCAATAAGTAACTTTTTTTCAGTTGATGCTACTTTTTAAGGGTGCTGGATATCAAAATAATAATTATTTTATATTTGTACCAAACATTATTCAACTTGTTTGTATTGTACGTAATGTCATTTTCCTCGAATAAAAAAATTTTACACTTCATATTTTTTTTAATAAGATAATGTAAAATCGAACATTTTTCTTTTTGCTGCAGTTATAACAACATATACTAAATAATACGTACCAACGAAAAAATTTACAACGCAAACTAATGCTGTGTAATAACCAAACAACAGTTCATGCCTTTACAAAATTGTTTAAAATATGCAAAAATTGCTTTATTTTTTTTTGTTACGGTCTATTACTTGGCGATTATCTATTTGTAACGCGGCAGCCGATGGCATTAGTTTACATTGCAAATTGTTTAATTTAAACAACTTAATATTTGTTGTTATAGCTGCAGCAAAAATTAAAAATTTTGGATTTGACATCAAAGTACTCAAAAAATATATGTGTAAATTATTTTTATTTGTGGAAAATATCACTACATACAATGCATAGAAGTTAAACAATGTTTGGTACAAATATAAAATAATTAATTTTTGGTATCCAGTGTCAATGTCTGAAGGAGTATATTCAAGTGGCGTGGATATCCTAAATGCCGGAGTGAAGAAAATCCGCGTATACTTGGCATTCCTCGTTTCCGAAACCCGTGGCTATATATGAAATACGGAGACGCTCCGTATTTTGTATGTGCCGAGCTCAGCTCCCTTTATCGTCAATACGGATCGCGTTTCCGTGCGTTTTGACGTGGTTTTCCGTCGAAATCCCCGCGAATGTACGTAAATGTCGAGGAGTGCGAGGGTCGGCCTGGAGAGCACAACGCGTTCGGCGCGAGACTCAGAGTCACCCCGCTAGGGAGTGATCCAAGGGGGTTGAAGGGAGAGGAGAGGACAACAGCTAGCGGCAGGGGTGCGACCACCCTGGAAGGGCCGCCCCCTGGAGCGCCGTTATCGCAGCTCTCCAGCATTCCAGCCCCTCCCTCCAGGCAGCGCCACCCGCAACACGCATCCGCTGTGTTTCCACGAGATTCACAATACTGAAAACAGTCTAGGTTTTTGTTTTACCTCGCGCCGGTTGCCCAGGGGAGGGCTAAATAAAGACGACGGGCCTCTGTGATGATAATGGCCTCCAAACCTTGGTGCCCTAAAGTTTTAAGGGGGCTCAGTCTCCACAGGGACGGATTTAAGGGGGAAGCTACGAGGGTTTGAGCCCCTTCCTTTGTTGTTGATTCTACACTGAATAAAATGAGATTATTCTTCAAACTACGAACACTGCTGATACTGTAGTATTGGTACAAACACATTATAGTAATAAGACATTTTTAAAAAGTGTTCACATGGCCTATAAACTACCTTGAGTACTGACATAANGCAAACACATTATAGTAATAAGACATTTTTAAAAAGTGTTCACATGGCCTATAAACTACCTTGAGTACTGACATAAGTAGAAATACAAGTTAATATGTAGGGACCTGTAATTTGTAATTTACATATCATAGAAAACTATCTGCGAAATAGTTCGGGTAACAAAATTGTATTTGTAATGTTAGTAGGTTAAACTTACACTGATTGTGATTAAAATTGCAACACCACGATACCCGTACCTGGTGGACCCTAAATTGGGGGAATCCGTAGAGTAGACTACGGCACTGGCGTGATTAGATGTTCAGCCGAGTGGCACAGCACGTGCGCCAATGGCAACACTGATAAGCGGCTTATAGGTGGAGGTGAGAAGTAGTGGCATTTTTTCCCCCGCCGTTCGTGTGCACAAACGGCGTGAGCATGCCGTGTCGAAGAACACGACAGTCATAAGAAAAAGGTTTTCGCCTATGACTGCGGGAGAATCGTGGCCTGTCGTGATAGTGCAACTTCAGCGAAGCGGATATGGGGTCAGTGAGTGATTCGAGGAGCGACGGGCTGAGAGACGTTCAGGAAGCCAACAGCTCCGTCGCGCCAACAATCGCGAGAACATGCATCTGGTGCGCACGGCGATTACGGACCGTACAACCACGTCGAACACCCTCGCTCAGAAGTTGAGGCGTGCGGCACATCAACATGTGTACGTGCGCACAGTGCATCGTCGTCTACAGCATCAGAGCATCACGCCCAGGCAGCCATTACTGCGGCTGCCACTGACTGCTCACCGCAGGCACCTGCAGCTGCTACGGTGCGTGAAACGTCGGTTACGGAGGGACCGATGGTACGTCACCGTCTTCTTCAACTACTCGCGCTTCTACTTGCACCGCCGAGATGGTCGCATCAGTGTCTGGCGGCACCACGACGGACGCCTGACAGAGTCTTGTATCATGCACCGTCATGCCGGCCCAGCACCTGGAATTATGGTATGGGGTGCCATCATATTCCAGTCTCGCTCGCGCCCAGTCCGCATCGCTGGTACGCTGACCAACAACCGTTACATCGCGGAGGTGTTGGAGCCTGTCGTTGTTCCCCTATCTTCAGGGACAGCCTGGCGCTGTGTACCAAAAGGAGAATACGCAACCGCATGTGGCACACATCGTCCGACGGTTCCTGGATGGCAACCATGTCGTACTGCTTCCTTGGCCTACGCGTTCACCTGATCTCCCACCCACTGGAAACGCGTGGTCCATGGTCGAACGACGACTGGCCTGCCACATGACACCCACGGCCCCAACAGATGACCTTTGGGCATGCATCCAAGCATCGNGCATTACCAACACGCCTATTTTCTCTGTTTTCATTCTTATGAATTATAAATTAAATAGCATATGTTACAAATAAAATTTAAGTAAAACTTCAATTTAATTAAATATAAGATGAATTGATGTTGATAAAAGCATAAAATGTCTTTGATACATTGCATATTTAGGAAAGAACTACACTCTAAACATAAAACAGTACGAACTGAGCCAAATAAGTGAAAACAGTGAAAATTAAGCTCTTTATAATCTGCGCCAGATAATTAATACGATGGCTGAATTTCACTGATTTATTTGTGACTAGCTGTGCCCGCGGCTACGCTCGCGTGGACTACAAAATTATTGTTTAGGTTTTTTTTTTAATTAAGTTAAATTTTACTTAATGTTTATTCATCTTCTATACTCTATACATATTATAAATCTCCACGTATTGGTGAATTAAATGGTAAAAACACTTATTAGTATTTATCTGTTATGGATAGATATATATGCTACCGCAGAGTTTTATTTCGGTCTTTTTATTCTGCACAATTCTTTACTACATGATATTGTTTCGTCNATATATATGCTACCGCAGAGTTTTATTTCGGTCTTTTTATTCTGCACAATTCTTTACTACATGATATTGTTTCGTCTTTAAGGGTTTAGACAGCGAATTGCAAGATAGCGCGCTGGCGGCAAAATTTTTTCCTTCCTCGATTCATTATTATCGTTTGTAAATTTTTTGTGATATTTTCTAGCGATAAAACGTATCCAATATCACCTTTCAGCCCTCCAACTATCTCTGTGCAAAAAAATCACGTTGATCCGTTGCTCCATTGCGACGTGAAAGAAGGACGAACGGACAAACAAACAAACAAACACACTTCCGCATTTATAATATTAGTTAGGATGACTTCATGNCGAAAGAAGGACGAACGGACAAACAAACAAACAAACACACTTCCGCATTTATAATATTAGTTAGGATGACTTCATGCATAAAACTTCAAGTACATGACTTCAAGTATATTACTTTATATATGAACTCATATAGTTAAAATGTTCTTCCTTTTTCTAATTTCTTCCAGTGCTGACATAAATAATTGACTATATTTTACACACATTTGTTGTGAACGATCGTATGGCTAAAATGAAAACGTGGGTAAATAAATAAAATAAACAAAAATATGTAATTTTAAACTGTGACACACATTATAATGCAAAGTATAATTTTTCTCTCGTAGTATTTGTAATAATTAACACGCGCCTCAGCACCGCTAACGCCTGCACAACCTGCCTCCCTTCCCCTCCGTCAATATAAACCACCCCTCCCCGCCACCCTTAAATAATTTCTGGCCACGCCACTGCTTGTGGATGAAACACTTATGAATTCTCTAATAGTAGCCGGAACCCCGTCCCTTGTAAGGGCGGTCGCGCAGAAGGACCGCACAAGATTCCCCCTTCCCGAACCCTTACCAAGGTATGGGGGTGTCCGTCCAGCGGGATAACTAACGCCCACACCCCTGGCTCTCCCGTGGCGATGATTCTGCTGCGAGAACACATTAATATTCTTGGCAGCAACCCTTGTCCTCTGCGTCTGGCGGCGCCCACACAAAAAAAAAATAAAAATTCACCTAAAACCCGCGTACACTTATCGCTACAGGATCTCGTTTTGTTTATTAGTGTAGTTTTTCCTTCTTTTTTTTCTCTCTCTTTTTTTTAGTTTCTTTCCCAAAAAAAATTACGCTAATTTTTNTTAGTGTAGTTTTTCCTTCTTTTTTTTCTCTCTCTTTTTTTTAGTTTCTTTCCCAAAAAAAATTACGCTAATTTTTACTAGAATGATATAACACGGAGAAATTTTTCTTTTTTTTTTTGGCAAGTTTCGGCAGTTTATTTAAATGTNTTTTTTACTAGAATGATATAACACGGAGAAATTTTTCTTTTTTTTTTTGGCAAGTTTCGGCAGTTTATTTAAATGTTGAGAATTTTGCTCGACAAGTATGAGAGTTGGCAGTTATATTATATAGTTTACAAAATTAAACGCTTTGATAATGTTGAGTTGAGTTGAGATATTTGGGCGGCTCTTGACAACGAGGTCTTGAGAGGCGACGAGTGTGAGGCGAGGCGAGTATGGAGCAGCCCCGGAAGTAAGGGCGGGCGGAAACGGGAGATCCCCGAGAAAACCTGCTGACCAGCGTGCATCTCCCTGCACGATTCCCACTTGCGAAACATCGGGAGTAGCCCGGCCGGGGGATTGAACCCAGCCCGCCTTGGTGGAAGGCGAAGGGTCTAACCGCTCAGCCACCGCGGCCCCTTTAAGAATGTTCCTGCCTTATTGTAAAAAAAAAAATTAAGACAATGAAATCAAAGTACACTGTTACGACTTCTTATTACCGTCTACCGGCTGTCAGTTGGTTTGGGAATTAGCAGATATAAGCAACACGAGGAGTCTGATACGAAGATAACATCCGGGGTAAAAACTAACGAATCAATCCACTCACGAATCCAATCATGCTCGTAAATGTGTAACGCAAACCTGAGCGTTCTCGGTCAGCCATATTAACAACATTTTTCAATCAGAAAACCACTGCCAGGAGCCCACATTCGATAGACAACAGCGCTGAATACTGCATATGCAAATAAAACGGAGATCATACGAAGTGTGCAAGAAATAGGGATGCCTGTAGCGAGACAGGTCCTCTGACGGCCGAACTTGCAAACAAATGAAGACCGTAACGCAGAAGACATCTTCAGCCAGCAATTGTCTTGGTGTCCTTCGGCGGCTTCCGTTACATTTCTCTAAAAGTGCGTTCAGGCGAAATCAGAGTTTGGGAAAGCAGAGTTTGTGTGCAGTGTTAACTCCGCGAAGGAGAGGTTTCGCAGTATGCCCAAACCGAGGTTTGTAATATTCAAGTTTCGCGTCGAATGTTAGGTCTCGTGTGCGGTGCAAACGACTAAACTTCGGTTACGTTGGGGCAGCGGTGACTGGGCGGTTAACCTGCACGCCCCGCCCCCCTCCTCCAACCAAAGCCAAGGCGAACCGGGTTCAATCCCCGGCCGGGTCACTCCCTGATTTTCGCATGTGGGAATCGTGCCGGACGATGCCACTGGTCACCGGTTTTCTCGGGGATCTCCCGTTTCCCCCACCCCTTCATTCAGGCGCTGCTCCATACCCCAATCACCATCATCGGCTCTCAAGACCACGCTGTTAAGAGCTGCCCAAACATCTTCACTCACTCACTCTTCGGTTACGTTTGTAAATATGGTATGAAATTTATACAACTGGGATCCGCTGAAGTGCAAAAAAAAAATGTTTAATTGGTTAAAAATTATGTTTATAAATGCAGAGTGATTAATTTTGGTGTATGTACGAAATTAACTAATACACGATAAACATGTGGCACCTTAAAAAAAAGTTATGAAATACCACAATTTATTTTTATAAAGCAATGTATGCAACTTAAATGGTATTTTTTTTTTTCGTATTTATGATTTTTCTATAAAATATATTTCCTTTCCGTATCAGTATAACAAAGAGAAATTACTGTTTTTTTTCTTTCGTTATTTTGGTACTACTGGTTCCTGACATACAACACACGCAACATACGTTTTTCAAACTAGANGTTTTTTTTCTTTCGTTATTTTGGTACTACTGGTTCCTGACATACAACACACGCAACATACGTTTTTCAAACTAGAGTTTCATGTCAAGGTATAAAAACTTCACTAAAACCTTATTTTAGAAAGTTGGGTTTCCGAAGCCTGCGTATTTCGGCAGATGGTTTCTAATCCCGTGATTTTCAAGGTCACCTAACTTTCCCGAAAAGAATAACACTTCAACAACAGCCTACTTGCAAACTTGCAGTTGTTGGTCGCGTGGCTACGCGGAAGATGCGAGGTTAGCGCTGTCCTGGACGTTTGTGATTCGCGGCCACGCACGTCAAACGCCTAGCAGTTAACAACTATCCAATCGCGAAAATGGTTCTGAGCTGAAGTGTTGAGAAATACAACGCTCTAGATAATTTCTGCTACTTTCGCGAGGGAAAGTGTACTTAGTGTTACATACAATTTGAAATATGAATATCGATATATATCGATATATATATTAACGTTTAAGGAGTCGTTCCTTTGTCGATCTTGGTCGAGCTGGAGCAACTCGCACTGTATATGCATAGTTAGTGATGTTGACCAGACACGCATGGAAATAAGGAAGTGGTTCAAGTCACATTGNACTCGCACTGTATATGCATAGTTAGTGATGTTGACCAGACACGCATGGAAATAAGGAAGTGGTTCAAGTCACATTGCTATAGACTGTTCACGGTAAACTGAGCACTTCTGAAAGACCTCCTTAAGATCTACTTCGTTGCACATAGTGTATTCATCCGCCACGTCATGTACAATTAATAATGTCATGGGCCTGATCACTTTATTCATGCGTCGATCAAGTAAAACTATAACATTATTAAAAATTTAATACTTTACAAATTTGCAAATTCTTACACGTATGCATAACAAAATGTAAAGCAACACAAATCGTTTCAGTGTTTTACATAATTTTTTTTTATTCAACGTTAAATACATGTAACTACTTTCCCATCGTCGTTAGCAACTTAAAATTGCGCGCACGCCCGTCAGTGTGCCCGTTAAAATGCATGCAGGTATAGGCTGTCCACGGTAAAGTGAGCACTTTTGAGGCCCTACTACTTTTTACTTTCAACCATTTTTTGACGTGACAACGTCTTAAATTAGGTTGCGGCTGGGAGTCACTTATGAAAAAGTGTAACGCTCGGTAACGTTACGATGAGTCACCGAGGAGGGGTAATCAAGGGAGGGAAATGAGGGGAGGAAACAGGAGGGGAGCCGAGCCGGCCAAGGAGAAAGCCACCTTGCATGGAAGCAATTCCAAAGACGAACGACGCGGTGGAGCTAGCGTCGCAGTTTTACAATTAATAAATGTAATTAGACGAACCACAAGGAAATTAATAACGCGCTTGATAAATAAAGACNCAACCATTTTTTTTATCCTTTAACCACAATTTGTAAATAAATATTGCCGTGTGAGTAATAAACACAGTGTGTATATTCCACCGCACTCTGAAGTTAACGTCTAAGGCAGCAGTAAAATATAAGTTATTTATTGACTATGATTACAAACGAGAGGGCTTTCAAAAGTGCTCACTTTACTATATTGCCTATAGGGGCAGTAACACTTTTCAAAAGTGATTCGTTAACCATGAACAGTCTATAATTGCTACTGAGTTCGTAACGCCAAAGGATGGCAACCGTTAGGGACCCCTGCATTCGTTAAATAACACACATCACGTTTTTATTAGCGTGATATTAACATTAAAAGTAACCAGTGAACAGAAGCATGTTATTAAAAATTACGCGTAATCAAATTGTGTATCGCAAGAATAACAANGCGTGTGGGGAGTGCACCCAGGGCAAGGCAACACCCTCCGAGTGACGGTCTTTCCAGCTGGGACCCGTAGGTGACCGTCATCCACGAGCATGACAGAAATGAGACCCTAGAATGGAGCGGCGCTGGAATGCAAGGGCGGTGGAAACGGGAGTACCCCGTGAAAACCCGCCGGCAAGCGGCATCGTCCGGCACGATACCCACATGCGAAAATCCGGGAGTGAACCCGCCGGGGATCGAACCCGGATCGCGGTTTTCTGCAAATAGCATAACCGTGAACGGTAACTCTTAGGATTTTTTTGTGACGTGTGAAATGTCCGTGGTTGGGCGTACGCTGCGTTAATTTATTCAACTGATTGCTTCGGCTGCTTATTCACAATTAAAAGCTTATAACTTTAATACTAATTGACGACAACCTAAATTGCTAGTGAGGAAGGGGGAGGTTACAACTNAAGGGGGAGGTTACAACTGGGGGGGGGGGTGGTCCTGTCCCTGTCTACACGCACTGCTTTTGGGAAACCATCTCGGCCAATTTGTGTCCTGGCCGAACTTCGAAGGCTGCGAGAGGAAGTTGGTGATCTACTTGCAACCATCAACCAAGACTGGAAACTTGTATATACACTGAAGAGCCAAAACAAATTGGTACACCTGCCTAATATCGTGTAGGGCCCCCCGAGCACGCAGAAGTGCTGCAAGACGACGTGGCATGGACTCGACTAATGTCTGAAGGTATGCAGGAGGCATTTAAATCTG
>NQII01000194.1:113576-148413 GCA_002778355.1 Clitarchus hookeri | reverse complement strand
TTGGATCACAGACGGCTACTTCCAACTTTTCTGAAGCCCTGCCGAGTTCTACTTCCAAGGATATTCCTCCGCCTCGCGCGAACAAAGATGAACTAAGTCTACAGAACTACACCAAACGTCCAATGCACCGCATTCGTGCGCACTCAGTGTAATAACATTTTGCGTAAGAACTATTTCTTACTGGCCAAACTCCAGTGGCGCAGTTGGTTGGTGCGCCGCCTGTCTGCGGCGCGAGGTTCTGGGTTCAAATCCTAGGTAAGGCATGGGTGTCAGTTTAAGTCATAAGTTAGTTCATAAGCCGTCCCCTGATAAGCCTTCAGGTATAACACCAGGGGGACGTTTATAGCCTTTACCAAACTATTTCTTACTAGGCATTAGCAACACACCTATTTCCCCTCTGTTTTTACTCATATTAATTACTAATTAAATATCATAATTTATAGATAAAATATCACTAAAAGTTTAATTCAACCAAAAATAAGATACTTTAATGTTAACACGAGTATAATACGCGTGTGATACATGACATATTCAGGAAACAACCAAAAACGCCATGCATGGGGTGATTATTCAAAAGGGTTTGATTCAAAAAGTGCGAATAAACCGCGAATAGACCATACAGAAGTATATAGAGACGTATGGCGTTGCGGTTCCTTTGATGTAAGCGTGCTGTCTCCGATTGGCTGCACGAGGCTCTGGGAGACGGGCCTCGAGCCCGATTGGCTACTGCGTGCTGCTAAAGGTTCCCTATCAGCTGGGGCTCCCGGCTGGCGTGTCATTTACCAGGCGCTGATTGGCGAAAGGCATTCCAGCATTTCGCTGGCCGGTGACGCCATTTTGCTGGCGTGTGCGGCTGGAAGTGAGTGAAGAGATTTGGGGCGGCTCTTAACAGCGAGGTCTTGAGAGCCGACGAGGGCCACTGAGGTGAGTATGGAGCGGCACCAGAATGAAGGAGCGGAGGAAACGGGAGATCCCCCGAGAAAATCCGCCGACCAGCGGCATCGTCCGGCGCGTTTCCCACATGCGAAAATACGGTGACCCGGCCAGGGACTGAACCCGGTTCGCCTTGGTGGGAGGCGAACAGGCTAACCGCTCAGCCACCACGGCCCCTTGTGCGGCTAGAGTTCGCGGTATAAGCGTCTGTTTCACTCCTGCGGCTATCGAACAGCGCGCAGAGGTTCATATTTTTGGACGACGTTTGGTTACGAATAGCATTTTAGATAATGTCCACGTCCGAAAGGTAGTTTCCGTTTTTTTTATTTCCGTTTCTAATGCAATATTTTTATACTTGTTACATTACTGCTTGCATCACGCCCCGTTTTAGGAAATTCATCGACGTATCCACCAGTGGTTGATACACCGGTGTAAAGGCTGCTCACAGTAAAGTAAGCACTTTTAAATACCTTGTTACTTTTCCCTGTCAGCCATTTTTAATCCTTCCGCCACTTTTTAAAATAAATATTGTCATGTAAGTAATAAACACAGTGTATATATTTCACTGGACTCGAAAGTTAACGTCTAAGGCTATGATAAAATATATTTATTGACTATTATTCCCAATGAGAGGGCTTCCAAAAGTAGTAACTTTACCGTGAATAGCCTTTACACAGTTTGAAGCATTTTTCTAACATCAGGTTCATTTTCATTTATATTTTGTTCTGCTTCCAGACGTAAATTAATGCCACTACACGCAAATTGAAAAGTTTTCATCGTCCATTTGTAAACCTCGACGTCCGAATTACTTTATTGTATTTTGGAATGCTTGAGAATTACGAGATAAGGTAGCGTTAACTTTTATTTTTCAGAGAAAGCGTTCGAAAATTCATCTGTTGATGTTTTGTTGCATATCCACCAGATACACCAAATTTTCAGATCTGTTGAACTGGTGGATCAATCGGTTTAACCGGACTCAACCGAAACAGTAGTTTTCGAACCTCTGGTGTACATCGATGGATGCACCGGTACATTGTCAAAAAAGCGGGACACCGTGTTTTACATTGGAATGCTTCGGTGAAAAAAAAAACTATAAATTAACATGCGAAGTAGTTATAAACATAGCCTATTCGTGAAATCTTCACACTTTTGAATCAAACCTTTGAAAAATCATTATATGTATGACTCGTTTCATTGTTTCCCAAAAATGTCATGAATCACAAGTGTTTCATATTTCTCTTGACATTAAAGTGTCTCATTTTTGGTTAAATTAAACTTTCTTAATTATCTTATTATGTTTTATAATATATATATAATTTCGTTTATAACTAACATGAACAAAACCAGAGAGAAAACAGGTCTGTTGGCAATATAAATAGTTCATACAAAATTATGACTGCGCATGAATGCGGTGCGCTGTCCCTTTTAGTGTAATTTTCCAGATTTAGTTAAGCGTTGTTTGCATTTGGCGGAGGAATAGTATGAAAGTAGAACTTTAGCAGGGCTTCAGAAAAAGAAATGGAAGTGACCACGAACAAACTATAGATGGAATGCTGTCGCGGAAAAGGTACTTACGTGAGTGCATCATCATCATCTCTGGTGAAACGACTACGCCAACCACGGAAGTAACTTATTATTATTATTATTATTAAAATTGACGAGAAAGGCAAATGACCTAAGTTCGACCTATTATATACAGAATTCTTGCAAGGAATGAAATTACAAATATGATACGTATGCGGGCGCGGGTGTCTGGGACAGCCTCTGCCATCTAGCGGCGCTAGTGACAACTTGCTGCAAGAGCATGTTTCGGTCCCAGCGACACGTCAATCGATACAAAGTAAATACCACTATTACCTCTGAACACGAATGCGCAAAGGAGTAGTTTGATTGGGGGGGGGGGTAACCCTCCACCCCTCCCGCGAGATTTGGATAGTTTATTGCAGTATAATTAATTTCGGATTGAAGGCAATTTCCGCGTCTAACTTATCTTGCATGAGGGAAAATCTGTAAAGGGGTAATTTTAATTTTGATAATTTACATTTTCATCATGGGCGCACGCAGGGGGGTGACCACTCGAGGTGCGTGCCACCACCAAAGAAAAATGCCTTTAAATATTCAATATAACTGCCGATAAGAACAGTCTGCGAGTCGTTTACTTCATTGAAGGGATTTTAAGTTCGTTGAGAATGAAAGACGTGGTCACACAGCAAGCCAAGAGCCACTTGAATACTGCAGTCCATTCACGATTACTTCAAACTTTTGTGAAGTCCTGCTAAAGTTCTACTTTTAGGATATTCCTCCGCCTCCTGCAAGCAAAGCCTAACCAAGTCTAGAGAATTATTACACCAAAGGGGCAACGCACCGCATTCGTGCGCACTCAGTTTAATAATATTTTGCATAAGTAACATTTCTTACAAGGCATTACCAACACACCTATTATCTCTCTGCTGTTTTTATTCATGTTAATTATAAATGAAATATTTTAATTTAAAAATAAAATATAAGTGAAAGTTCAATTTAAATGAAAATAAGGTTCTTCTGTAATACGACAAATATAATACGCTTGTGATACGTGATATATTTAAGAAACAACCAATCACGTCATGCATTGGGGTGATTTTTCAAAGGTTTGATTCGAAAAGTACGAATATACTATAACCGACCACTTGCTGCTGGTCGTGGCTGAGAAACACACGCGTGCTCGTCACATGGGCGAAAGCTTACGCGAAACTACATCGGTAGAAAATTCAAATAGAATAGCAACACGTTTAACAAAGAACGTTTACATGTATATTTAGTTACAGTTGGCAAAAACTTAAAATTATTTTCGGGGTATATATAGCCGATGAATCACTTGAAACTTGCACCGTTAAGATTTCCGAAGCGGAAGGTGCTATAGACGTGCCGGTTTCACAGAATTTAAGTTTTTACAACGGCCCATACTTGCAGCACAGACACACAGTTTACTACTTTTTAGATGCCTATTTACGTCAGGAAAATGAAACCAAAGGAAATTAGAATGGCGATGGTGTTATTTGCAGAATTCTAGTGCATGTAGTTTACGTGCTATCGTAATATTAGAATTTTAAATGCCTACAGCTGCCTGCTCCATTTAACTGCTTAGTTACTAGGCATGCGTTTACACCAACAACTCTGTACTGCCTACCCGCAGCACACCAAGTCGAGTATCGATACAGCACCCCAGTCGATGTATAGTACACCGAGTCCCAAAATACATTTATCCTCTATTTCTGATATGTAAATATCGTGCTTTGGGCTAAGGTCACCATGTTTCAAGTTCAGTCTTCTCTTACCTTTCACTGGCGTGTCACCTATTATAGTTAATTTCATATAAGAAGGCCACATTCTGAAAGTCAGAAAGTGGCAACTTAATATATTCAAAACAAATCACGTGCCATTTACAAAATCCTGTATCAGCTGATGCACGAACGAACAAAAGTTAATATTACGTTGGCTATTCTGAGAGCAGTGCCGAAGCACATCACACAAGCATAAAATACGCGGATAAGAAAGAGTTCGTAGATTAATTAATACATTTTATTTTACGTGGTCATAAAACAACAGTTTTTAGTTTTAGAAACGAAACTTCGTAATAAAATAGTAATGTATAGGTGTTCAAAATGAGATGCACAATAAAACGATAAATATCCGAATGTAACAAAAAAATCCAAAGTTTCCACGCTCTCAAACCAAGTGCTGCCATCTTGTGAGTTAAAGGTGCACCATCTGTTGCGACATGCCCTCCACCCCATCTGTTATCCATATCCCAAACTACACCCAGAAACATATTATAGTTTTGTTGTTTAAAATAATGTATTTACGAGCATATACAAATAATTTTATTTCCCCGCGAGCTCTGTATAATTTTTAAAGTAACATATATTTCGTGTACCGCGTTTACGAACGACTCTACACACGTCCACCAAGCTCGGTTTACGAATGCAGCGCCACCCAAGCAGTTCACCAATTGCTACATGTAGCAGCACCTCCTGGACTTGCTGACTCGCCACATCAAAGCCTATTCTTGACACGCCAGTTGATGGCGAATGGATACATAAACGAAAAGGCGCGGCGATTGTCAACTGTCAAGAAAGTGGCCTTCTTATATGGTGCACAGTATACCATAGTCAAATAGCAATGTTCCACACTATCGTCTGGCGATCGCTGGGGAGAGGCCCCCTAGGATAACTGGTCTTACTGCTGTTATGGTCACCCCAGTGTCGACGACCATCTGGCGAGGAACATCATTCAGGTTCCACTTTAACAAATCCTGTTTCACCGAACGCACATGCAGGAACATTGGAGCCTTTCCTCCAGCAGTCACCGACCTTCGCCCCATTAAGATCGGTGTTTACAAGTTTTCCGAATGCGTTGTATTCTCACCTGCCACTTGCTGCCTAATTTACCGCTTCTTCTGCTGCTGTTCTTGTAAGCTCTCAGGTTCCCCGGGCGTTCTCATGATCAACGCTCCCACCGAATGTATAAGGTGAAGGGGGGTCGGCGAAACTCTGTAACTCGGACCCTGGAAGCGATTACCCTCGTGGTCATCTGCATCTCTTTCAGTGTCTTCTTGACGCCGTCGTCGTCTTCGTTCTGGTGTCACTGCCCGTACAGTACGNGGGGGGGGGGGTCCTGCATGTGTGGTGTGCAGCCCAGCCAGACGTAGCGCTTGTCGTGCCTCTGCGTCGGCGATGGCGTCGATGAAGAAGCCGACTGCGATGAAGTCGCGCGCCTCCTCGGAGCACCCCTCCATAGTTCAGACAGCAGCACAATGTCTTGCCAAGCTCCTGCAGTGGCTCCCCTGGTCGCTGGGTGCGACTTCGCCGCTGTGCATGTCGCAGGTACCGGTCGACAAAACGTAACTCCAAGGCCGACACCAGTGTGGGGTGCTCCAGTCGATGTCGCTCAGTGCGGGACTCTCAGTACAGCTGCGAGTTAGAAGGCCCGCTCCGCTGTTCGTCTGACCAGCTATTCAGTGTGGCGACTATTTCAAACTGGTGTTGGTACTCCCGCCAAGACGTCTGGCCGTCGTAAGTAGGGGGCGAACTTAAGGTGGCCACCTGGTTGAAGGAATTTTACATGTCTGTGGCCTAAAAGCGAGGGAGCACTAGGGGCGACCGAGACATGCGCATCAACACTCTCGTCGCCTCTACGCGCAAAGCACTGAGTTGGCGTGCAGTCTTTCCATCGATAACGCGCCTCTATGAGACTTTCAGCGGAGACCCTACCATTTTATGACGTAATAATAAAAATACAGGTTTGATGCACGTCCCTATTCTTTTTTTAATGCTTTGTACCGGATTGTTCATACCTAAAAATGACCGTGAAAACACCCGTTTAAGCCATTTTCACTATCACAAAAAAAAAACTTTACAGTGCTTCAATTACGTTTATTTGGGAATTCGCCTATTTTCCACCTCAGTAGTTTCACCCTCATTTCATGGCACCCACATTTAAATTGTATTTGTTCATGTGCAGTGTGTTATGTATTTATTTTGTTAATTTATCGTGCAAGTGTTTAATGCCCTTTTAACTGTTGCAAGTTACAGGCAAGCAGAAAGTAACGCAGGACGAGCCGTGTGCTCGCCAGATTCAGTCGCAGTCGAGTGACTCAAGGGGTCGGCACGCACAGCGTCGCGCTCCCGGTGCCTACCCGTTTTCGCACCAATCATCTTTAACTGCAACAGTCTAATGTAACATACCAGGACCTGTTATTTCTGCACCCGAAGACGCCACTCCTTCCCTGGGAATAGCATCGCCCGGGGAAGCTTAATGCACCAATAATTCACTCTCATGTACAAATGTGTATTTTTCGCAGTTTTGCCTGGCAGGCCGCAGGCCAGAGTCCGTATAAAGTGTTCACCTAGGGCGATGTAAGTGTTTCCGAGCAAGAGTAATTACGTGCAGTTTTCAGACTTCGTGTCTTTCATTTCGAGCACTACCTCCGGGCGTTTCGGGGGGTACGGGTGCCCTATAACCCGCCTACACCCAGTTTCACGTTACTTACTTAATAGCCAGTATGCTCAACTCAGAGCTTTTATAGTTTAAGGCGTGTGGGTCAGCCTGAATAGGCCCACAGTATCTTCGATGTAAGTATCAGCAGCGAAGGGCTCTTCCAACATTTCACCGAGGGACTGCGTACGTCCGGGGGAACGGCCCGTTGCACCCTGAGATCACCAGCGGCAACAATTGTCCGGCGCCTAGTCGGGTATCCACATCCACAAACCACCTAACGATGTTTTTCACCGCGCCTCAAAACTTTCCTTTACCCAACACCACCCAGCCAACAGGCGTTAACGTCAAGTTGCCACTCACCGACTGTCATGATCTTGCCAAGATTTATGAGACAGAGAGTAAGCAGACCTCACTCGGACACGCACGTCCAACGGTTTGACGTTGCCTGCCGGAGCTCTGCACGCCAGGCGGCCACCTTGACTGCGACCCTTTTCCTCGCTCCGGACTGCGCGACACCAATGCCGTGGCGCTGACGGATATCCTCTGAGGTTACTGTATTAGCCACGACTTGCACTTCTTCCCCACCCATCTCGACTGCTGTTGCGGTAATAGTGGAATTCCGCTGCTTAAGAAATTCTTGCCATTATTTCTTCAACCCACTCATTTCATTCTTCACACTGTCCATCACTGTTAACTATTTCATTTACACTGTCAAATTTCTCTATCCACGCAATCAATTCTCATATATTCACTAATTCGCGAATGCCGTCTATTCTCCAGTCTACATTTTCGTTTACAGTGCCTATTTCCTTTTCTACATTTTCATCTACTGTTTGTTTTCTTATCTACTAAATCGCTTTCATTAGTTATTAGGGCTATTTGCATTATCGCATACACTTTCTATTACATTACCTAATTGGGTATTTAAAATTTAATTTAAACTGCTAATTTTGTAATCAAGAGTATTAACACCTGCGCTCAATTGGATACCTTATCCCTCAATTACTGCTCTCAGTACTCCCAGGTCAGTAGACATTTTTCTCATTTAACATTCACTGCGATGCTTTTGTTTTAATAGCACTAATTACTTGCCTAACTTAATTTACAATTGGGTGCCCCATCCCACTTCTGACACCAGTGTTACAAAATGCCAGAGGGGCGTATCCGAGTTCGTGAGGGATGAAGGTCTCAATCAAAATAAACGAAGTGAGTTTTATTTTTTAACATATATTTATCGAGCTATAAATATTTACACAGCTATTATTTGCAACATTAAACTATCTATCTACATTATTACTCTTGTCATTCCCATTGTGCGCAATATTAAATGTTTATCTCAATTCTAATTAAAGTCCTTATCAATGTCTCTATATTGGTTGCAATCATAATTTACAGAAATTAAATCTGTCTATTGCCATCATTCCAAATGTCTGCCACTCACGCATGCAGTTTAATAGTCCCGCTCATCAGTCTCACTCTCCACTGTACCGATGCTCGCAGTCCGCAGACTTCACTCTCGCTGGTCACTCTCGCCGCCACTCGAAGCTCTGCTGGCTCGTCGCTTCGCTGTCTTCGCACACCCGGCGCTTAGGTCGCACAATCCTCCAAACTCTAGAACTGTTGACTTGGAGGCCCGTCGCAAATGAGCTGGCTTCATAAATAAGGTTCCCCGCACCCCGAGTCTCACCGAGACAACGGCCATGACCAGAGCATTCTTGCAAAGATAACCCCATAAATTAAATCCTTTCAACGGCAGAAGATGGCACATCCGTAAGCTTATTGCGGCCGCCTGCCTTTGGTAATCTCCATGTGCTCCTCGGGTTACCGCCTGGTCTTCTTACACACCTTCGCCCCACTCGAGCACGACGGGGCAAAGAAAGTGATGCAGAGTAGCAAGCATATGACAATACAGTTGTACATAAAACCAAAATAGCATTTTAAAATATCATGTCTCGGGGTTGGTAAGAAAGTTCTGTGTGCATTTGCATCGCATCACTTCATTACAAAAAGAATCTGCAAACAAATATAGACTGCCTAATATCTAATGTTTTAAAAAGCACTGTGACAAGTGCAAGAAATAATACCACACAAGATTTCACTACCTCTTCACACGAATGTTAAAAACAAAAACAGTTCAATAAATGCTTGAAGTATAAGTGTGTACTTACATACACAAATACTTAACTGGTCTGAGTGAGGAAGTTTTGTGGCAATATCATTAAATCTTTGTTTATTGTTATTTGCTTGCTGCCCACAATTAAAAAATGCAGATTATAAACCATTTAACAGAATGAAAACATAAATTGTTATACAATTGTGTTAGTTTCTTTAAAATGTAAAATAAAAAAATTTAACATTTGTTTACAGAAAAAATTTGTAGACATTTTATAGAGCTACAAGTTGAAAAAGTTAGTCCCAGGAATGACTGAAAATGGCTGCTCATATTATTATTTTTGTATCAAATGAATCAAAAAAATTAAATCATTAATGTAATCAAAACCTGTGCTGGGTTTAAGCATGAACATGTGAAGTTTTGCAACTAACTGACTCACATTGTGTGTGCGTGTATCAATAATTTAATATAAAATTTGACTAAATTTAAAAAAACAACTATGCAAGTGCACGAAGTACTTTTTATAAACACGCATGACACTATAAGTTATTAGACTTATCAAGAAAAGAAATCCAAACCAACAAAGTAAAAAGCTGGTGATAAATAATTCCATTTGGAAATATTTTATCGACTACTATGAGAGTAACAATAATTTTAATTTTTCTCTGCTTCCTACAGCAACATTACATAGGCACGCATGTGCATGCATGTGTGGGTACACACATTGGCACAATGTGCACACTAAATGCTAGTCATATAACAGAAAAATTACATACATAACATATTAAATAAATTTTTAGTTATACGTTGAAATTACTTTCAATTATAAAATTTTAGTTAAATGGTGTAATAATCCTCAGGTTTGTTGAGCTTCCTGTGAAATAGAAGAGTGATACCTATTCTCAAGAATAAATTACAGGATATCCAGTGGCGTAACACAAGATTTTGATTTGGGAATGCCCAATAGTCCAGGTTATTGTCCAAACTAATAAAACCGAGGACCAATGGTTTTTTCCACAACAAAAAAGGGAGAAGAAAAAAAAAAGTAAATATTCTATTTACAAACGCTAACTAATTAAACTTTTTTACGATTTTGTGTTTGCAGCTACAACAGTTCGAAGGCACATGGATTGTTTGTGTAATATGACTACAAACACTTTTTCCAGCACTTCGTTATCAGGAAACCAATACAACTCATTACCGACAACAGAGAGCCCAGAAAAGCGCTCCCGCAAGCAGTACTCACTTTGAGATACAAAGAAAGATGATACGTGCAGCCGCAAGACTACAATTAAGTCCATCCAAAAAATAATTTTCAAGAAAAAAGTGAAACCTGTAACAGCACTCAATTTTCACAAGCAAGTTGAAAATGTCTGTGGTTGTCTAAAATACGTACGATGCTCCCAAACAAAGCAAAACCCTGGCAAAAAATACGAGGTGGCACAGTGGTAAAATACTGCTCTCTTAAGAGTGGAAATCTGCATTCAACTCCCTGTCCAGCAAACTATAGAAATAAAAGCAATGTTGAATTCCTTCTCATAGTTTCTAATGACCACACCACCGATGAGGTATCATAAACAATGTAAGGGTTTAAAAATGCTTTTCAAAGAAAAGAGCTTAGCGCTTCCTGTTTGCAAAATAGATTTGCTATTAAAGCTTGCCAGCATAGAACATTGAGACATAAAATATGTATTTTAAATATGTATTTGAAATATAATTCTGAAAGAAGCCGCACAGAATTATGGAACAACTCAGCTGCTGTTAATTTTTTTTTCTGTACACAAAATAACTTAATGGGAAATAAAAGATTCTGCAAAAACTATTACATCTTTATCTAACACAGGTTACACATATGTGTTTTGTTCTTTGGAATATATCACGTTCTACTGAAGAGATAACTAACTTCAGTAGCATTTTTCCACAATTTTTAGTG
Source organism: Clitarchus hookeri (assembly GCA_002778355.1). Classification (NCBI taxonomy): domain Eukaryota; kingdom Metazoa; phylum Arthropoda; class Insecta; order Phasmatodea; family Phasmatidae; genus Clitarchus; species Clitarchus hookeri. The sequence goes on along the minus strand of NQII01000194.1, from coordinate 137,455 downwards.
AAAGGATGTATCCAGTGTTGAGGTTATATAAATATGTTACGAAAAATAAATAAAACATGTTAAGGTGTTTCTTCAAAGAATAATTTTCATGGAAAATAGTTTGTCATTTGTTTGTCATTTCCTGCGAGGAAACTCCAAACATGTCACCAAAAATACGCAGTACGATTTAAGTCTCTAATAAAAACGCAACGAGTACAACTGCTAATCCGTATTTCCATACAAGTATTCATTAATAAAATGGATGGCCCTGAAGTCTGCATTAACCAAATAAGTGTTCCCTTAGTAAACTGTACTACAGGGTGCTTACAAGCGAAAGTCCTCACTGGCCGTGTAGCTAAGGCAATCGCCCTCATGTGGCGAGGAAGCCGAGCTGGTAATGATACGTGGCTATGAACACCTAGAGGTTCAATCACTGGATACAGGAAGTCCCGTCGCCTTCAGCCTGTGTGTGTAACCATGTGACCTCACCCCCCCCCCACTTTATTGTAATTAAAAAACTGGAAATGTAAAATAAATTTTAAAAAGATAATGCTTTCACGACTATCTTAAAAACATGATGCAAAGTTGCACAGTATGTAAACACATAATATTTAATTTACTGTGGTTGCATTACTTGTAAACATTCTTTGGAAATTAAACAAAAAATAAAAGGGACATGCGCTAAAGCTGTTAATAATTTACATACACACATTTTTCAACAAAACATTGTTTTATTATTCCAAAGTTTGGCACGCCACAAAGTCCTATACAAATAAACAAATGAATAAAGTGGAGTGTATTTTCAATGTCAATTTTAGAGTAATGAATTCGTAAAACAAATTCCCTGTAAAATTACAGTAAGCAAATTTAAATGTGTATGTACATAAAACCAATAGCATACAATTAATACTTAACATTAAAAATCCAGAAGAGACAACTTCCCTTCTTTTCTGTCCCAAATAATTACAGCAAATAAGAGTTTTATACCTAAAATATGTAAAAGTTTTCTACAATGAAAAATACGCTGAGGAAATACCTAATACATATGTGTTCAAATACTGCAACAGAAAATCAGTCACAAACGTACACTATCATTAACAGTTATGAATACTACATAACTTAAATTTTAAGAAATACAATACACTTTTATCCTTTAATATACTCTCATGAGCAGTTAAATTAGAGACACCTGCCTAGTTGCACGTAGCACCTTCTTTCAGCCTGATGATGGTTCTGGACAGTATGGCTGCTCACAGGTCGTGGTCAAGCATCGCATTGACGAGAGATCTGCTGCACTGTGGCCTGTCTATCCACCGTTACCTTCCGAGCTAGCCCACATAGACCCCTTTCATCGATATGTTGCATGCCACAGCAGTTGTCCCTAGCTGTGGTTTTACCCGAATCCACGAACTCGCAGTATACTCTCGACACTGCCGCCCTCGGAAATATCGGCGCCTGCACGATGTCGGAGATGGGATGCCCCATACGTTTGGCCTCAAAAATCTGCTCGTGATCAAATACACTGAGATCTTGTTTCTTCCCCATTCTGTGCTCGACTGTTACTCAGACGGCCAGTAAGGTCTGACGATATCCCAGTCGTGCATGGCTCGGCACTATTCCATTTGACGAGGCGACCGCGGTGTCATTTCCCCAACACAGTAAGTGCGTCTTATTCAGTGTTCAGAAGTGTAAAATACCACATAATTTTTAATCAAATATCTTAAAAGTTTTGCTATTGCAACTGTGTTAAACTTGCAAAACAACTTCATTAAATCCACACAATAATAACAAATTTATTTTTTAATCAGAAAAAAAAATTATGTGCAGGTACAACAGCCACTTATAAAATTTGTGGGTTCAGTAGTTGGACAACTTGCGACAATCATTTATGAAGGTTTTGAGAAAAATGCACTTCTTAACTTTTTGCAATCCATACAGGTTGTTTGTGCTGTGTTTGGCGTCTTCTTTTTCCCTTCTGCTACAATTACTACACTGTTTGGGTTTTATATTTCCATTCTTCTGGTGTGCCACAGATATACCAATTCCAGAAGCATGCATTCATAGAAAATTTTGTCAGGTGTGGCCTCATTTCTTTTTCCCAAAACTAATCATCTTTTTTTTTATTCTGATGACTTTTACCTTGTGCTTCTCAGATGTACACGTGGCAAGATGACAGTAATTTTTCTTTGAAATATGTATTTGCCCTTGAATGTTATAGAAGTATGCATGTTTTTTGTTCAAACCAGTTATCTTATTTTTCTTCTTGTAACATGAAAGTCTTATTTTTGCAATCAAACGCTGCTTGATTGGGATCCATTTGAGAAGCAGATAATGGACATTTTATTTCTACCAATCCATATTCTTCTAATAAACCATCAGGACTCAATTCTAAAAATGGCAGATGGGAATCTAAGAACAAGCCACATTTTATACTGTTGATATATTTTTTTTTTATATTCAAGTTGTGATACTGCTACAGATTCTAAATTTCTGCCATAAGAAATGGATGAGACATTAAGAATCCTGTGTGAATAAATAAGGCTTTTAACTGGGCTTTTGCTGCTTGTAGTGGGTGATCTGTGACATACTGTGAGCATTTTCATTCTGAGCTCTAACCACTGCCTGCTTCCAGCTTGAAGAAATGGTACTCTTTCAATTTCACTACGCTCTTCTGTTTTTTTGATAGGATTTTACCATCTGTTCCCGTTCTTCAGCAAACTCTTCAGGAGAAAAATCTGGTTTTCCACAGTTGGGTTCACAATCTTTACTGCTGCTGTTTAAATACGTAATTTTTTTCCTTCCTATAATGTCTCTTACTTTCCTACACTCTTTTTTTTTCTCAAGTACTGCTCTCGTCCTGTTGGCTAACATTATTAGTTCAAGGCGTTTCGCATACTTGTTTGAGTTAAGATTGCCGCACACAGTTATATGCAAGGATGAACATGGTTTCTTTGTACTGTGTGCAACAACAGTGGTGGCACATCGTCCTCGATACGACCTCCTCAAAGAATAATTAATGCACTTTCCTCCAACAATCTTAGCTATAATGGAGTTAAATTGTTCCATTGTGTTGCTGTCAACGTCACAAATTAAACTTCTGGAAAGATTGGCTAGATAATTCACTACCTCCATTATGTGGCCGTACAGCCCAGTCTTTTAATGCTGGTACCATGTATACTTAGCTTTTTTTACCCAGTGCTAAAGTGACCCGCGCAACTCCTATGAACGCAAATATCTTTCTTCAAAGTGGAAATTCTTTTGAGATCAGTTTGTTCTTCATTCTTTCTGTGTTATTATGGCTTCAGTAATGGCCCTCTAAAGTTTCAAGATTTCCCAGAAAGAATTTTTCCAAGTTCTGGTTTTGCAAGTTTTGCTTGTTCAGATAACAATTTTAATTTATTGCAGTAATTTCTTAGGAGATAGATACAACATTCAATATTTTCGACTACGATATTTGCGTAGGGTCTAGTGTCCATGATCCTTTGCGTAACAGCTGCCGTCTCCATCTGCTATCAGTTTACGATAAACAACCCCGTACAGAAATTCACTTTGTTTAAATCCTTCCATTATTACATCTGCCTCCAAGCTCGTTGAGCTTCCAGTCCAGTTTTTGTAGCAAGTACGGGCAGAAATCTTGCCTCCTGAACTTTGAGCACAGACAAAACAAAATTTGTTTCCGGCTCCCATGACTAGGACCTTTTTCAGTACGGCAGAAAACTATTGCCGCAACACCATAAAGAGCATTGCATCGACACCCATATGAACGTTTAGACCAGCAACCATGTGCTGCACCCACGTCTCCTCTCTGTACCGCCAGAGTTGCCTCTTCTTTTGTTGCATTTTCCATTTCATGCAGAGCAGCTTTCTCCACTACAAATGTTGTTGTTGAGTTCCGAGTAAGTTTTTGATGACATGACAGGAATACCTAAAGACAAACAAAATTCTTCAAGATGCAAGTAACTGTCACCTACACTCATCATCCCAGCTACAGCTCTGTAGTTCACATCTAAACGTGTAGAAGCTTTCACAGAATCGGTAGTACGCAAGATCAAATTTTCATTACACATTACATTGCAATACAAAGGTAGGAGACAAACCATTCTGAATTTCTTTAGTGGCCTGCATCTCACCTAAACAGCATCCAAAGGAGGTGGGAATATGGTTTAAGAGTACAGTAATTTTTTTTGAGAAAGTATCCTATTTCTACCATTCTAACTCCATCAACAGAAATATATACAGTATCTGCTCTTGAAGGATAAGTATAGTCACTTTCGATAATCAGTGGTTCTTCGTCTGATTGCTCAGAAATGTTTCTCGTTTGGTCGTCTGCAGGAATATCAACAGAAACCTTTTGTTCATTTCTTCCGCAGTGATTAGTCCTTTCACGACTGCCAAATATCCTGTTCCGTTGGTTAAAACAGGAAGGTAGTATCTGAAAAAATACAATACAATGATGACCATTTAATTATATGGTGTAGAAAATACAGGAAACACATTTAAAATATAATCTTGTTATATGTGAGCAGAAATGATTTCACGAGATGTTATTGTAGTTCTGCTGTACCCCTAAAGGAATGAAACTACTTAGAGAATAGGAAAATAGAGGATTTCTGCTTTTTTGTGAACAAGCATTACACTTTATAAACAATGACTTATAAAAATAATTACACTATCAAGATTAGCTAAGTTTTTCACCAGATGTGTACTGAGTAAACATGTATTTTTGTAATGATAAACCTCGCAGTAAAATGAATTTGAACAAATTAGCGCCATCTTTAAGTTTGTTTTCACAGATCACATATTTATTATATAGCAGAAAATATACAGCAATACGCAGATGTAGAAAACTTTCCATTATGAATGCATGAAACTGAAACAGAATTCATAACTCAGTTATTAACTTACTACATAATTTTTTGAATATTTGAATTTTATACCTTTAATATTTAGTGCTAACATTGCAAAACCAGAAATCATAATATGGCCAGGCATTTCCTTGAAAGGTGCATTTTAGGCAGCGCTCCTCATCCAATTAAATTTGCATTGTTTTCATACTATTTCTACGTATCCTTTGTAAATTTTCTGTGAAGTAATCTTACAAAATGAAATTGGCTCAGATATTTTGTTTTAATTAAGTATCTAAACCACTTCTGGGAGTGTGTGTGTATATACACAAATGTGTTTCATGCACTCGTATCGTTTCATGCACTGTTATAAATTTTTTGATTTTTCCATGTCTCTTCCACATTAGAATACTGAACATGCTGTAATTGGTACTAAACTAAAAGTTTAACATGATAATGTACTACTTGGTGCAAACAAAAATATTTATGCACAGCTTCCAAATTTAGGCTATAAATCAAATTACTATAGAAGCAAAATCCACACCATGTCCTGGATACGCTTATCTCCACACAGAAAGTTCACACATGCCCTCTTCAGTGGCATCCCAAAAACTGTTCTGGAAAAATCACATGAAAAAAATTACACTTCACTGCAAGTGTGACCTTGAAAATTATTCGCTTTGACGGTAGGCTAAACGAAGGGTAAATCTTGGTTCACAATCAATTTTGTATACGTAAAATATTATTCATGAGACACTGTACTCCTAAGACAGATAAAAAGTTGATCACTGTGAATCAGTTCGTTTAGTGTTTGAAAAGTCACACACAACTAAATATTTATGATTTTAATTAAATAACGTTGGTACGTAATAGCCCAGAATTTTTTTTTAATTTCTAAAATGAAATATTTATTAAGTAAAAAGGTTTTTTTCCAACTTTAACTACAAACTTTAATACAAATAATTACGTCTTATTCTTTTTTTCTCCTGCAGTACTATTGGTTGAAGAATTTATGCACACGAAACAAGGTAAAATGTTGTCATTTAGAACAAATGTCTACATATTAAGTGTAGCTTGGACACGACATGTACTTTGATGGGGTATGAAGTACACAGAGTATGAACAGTACGGTAGGAATACAGACTTACATTTTCACATGTGCAAATCTTTTGTCTTACGGTTTCCATCGTGCATCAATTCTTGCCTCAATAGGCCAGGGGCTGATTTCACTTTGTTACGGAATTGAGACAAGCATTGGCCCACATGGCAGTTAGAGTTACAGTAGCTTATTGCGTACATGGACGTTTTGTAATAAGTGACAAATGATGGGAAAAGTGTCCTAAAATTTGAATTATTTGTATTACTGTCACTACGATATTTGCAATATTTTCCCATGGAATATACATTGAGAGATTTGAGCAGCTCTTAACAACGAGGTCTTGAGAGCAATGGAATATAATAAACTAAACACGTAAAAAGAAGAAAAACAAACTCCTGTAATTTTGGTTATCCTGCTACTAAGCAAGAGTATGAAGTCTTACCACAGACACCTTAAAAGTCCTTGGTACAAATATTACTATTTGACTGGATCAGTTTATAATGGTATTTTTTACAAAATATGTGGTAAAGTTTTGTCAACTGCTTGACTGTGGACAGACACATTAACATATAATGGGCAGTTAGAAGTAAATTGTTGATGTGTCACACTTATCTCGTAAAAAGGTCGAACTGAATATTATTACAGGTTTGCTAATGGCGTAACTTTTTATGAGCACTACGTCGGGTGATTCGAAGCGCCCTGCAATCAATAGTTAAAACTGTATCCCGTTGTGCATTACTGTGCGACGCCTAAGGAAACAAACTTAAATTGCACTGATGTTATAAAAAGTGCAGATTTAATGTTTAACAGTTTGTTGAAATTGTTATTCACTAATCTGTCGTAAATATAAATAAAATGCAAATGTTTAAAGAATTAAAACAAAAATACTTTCCGCCAGTTTATTACAAAAGTTGTGAGTGTGATACACCTGCGCCCGAAACGTAACAGTGCATAGTACCGGAAGAAAAGTATACAAAATATCTGTGCAGAAATACTTTAAACGCCTACGTCACCAACAACATTTTCATACGTATTAATCTCGCCCTCCACGTTTTTTTACTCTTGCCTACAAAATTTAAAATGAGGGACTGTAAGCTACGACCGTACTGGTACAACTGTACTGGTACAAAAGCACTCGTACAACTGTACTGGCACAACGGCACTGCATTACAACACACCCATGATTTTGTAATCCGTTACAAGCAAGGTTAGAGTCGCCACAAATAATTTGCTGCTCCGATGAAAAGTATTGCATTTGGAAAGGAAATATTTCACAAGTGAAAGAGCCCTAACTCAGTCGAGAAACAAACCCACGATTCTTGGACTATGAGTCAGACGTGCTAACCTAAAAATAACATAGTCATGGAATGTACGATTTTGGGCAACATATCATCCAGGAGTTATTAAAATTCAGGTTCCTGAGATACATACCGTTTCTGTAACTGTTTCAGACATTCTTTTACGTTGTGAATTATGAAAGCCTCCTTCCACGGGGTAACGCAATTTCTTCTCCATGGCCACGGCCGAAGGTCACAGGAATGCATGTATCTTCTTTCGAAAATGAATCAACTGGGAATGTTATCAGTTCTTCTGGTGGTGCAGGCTGTAGTAAATGAATACGTTACGGCCCGCGGAGACCTGCACAGTAAAGGATTTCTTCACAAAATAACAAATCCTGTGTTACATTTTAAAATACAAAAACACTTTTACGCTACCTTACGTAAGGATATGATATGAAAACATTGTGGGAAAACTGAAATACGTACTCAGCGTGGTTGCACATTTTGCTCACGTATGTCGCAGATTTTTTTTTTCATTTCTGACACTTTCCAGTTGTTTAGCTACCAACTGTTTCACTTCCAGTTCTCATTCCACTTCCAGTCGTTGTTCAGCATCCAATCGTTCACTTCCAGTCGGTGTCTCTTCCTAGAAATGAAAATGTATCGGTTATAATTTTTTTTTAAAGTCGCACAAAGAATTAAACTTGCGTACATACATGTACACACACAAGCAATGTTGCCTCAATTATTACTTTATGTGAAACTTAAAGTACCTTCACAGCAAAACTAGGGTCTTTGCCTGCAGGCGCTACTCCTTTTTTTCCAAAGAACTACTACCATAAAATGTAAAGAAGTTTTTAAATTTTGGAACATCCTTCTTTTTTACACTTGTAGAGTAAAGGTCGCCAAAAGATTTTGTGTAATAAAAAGTCTGAACTGATATGCGGGCCACACCCGAAATTCAAACACACAATTTCATACTTTATATCGGGAGGCAACCAACTATTTCAAGGTCGTCATCGAACATCAATATAGGCGTATGTACTAAACATATATTATAATTGTAACTGGGTCAAAAGTATGCATGAGCTACTATATTATTTTAACATAAAAAAAAAAAGGAAAAAAAAAAAAAATTGAAAGGGCATTTATATAATGAAACTGTTTCTAATGTCGAAGGACGTTTTTTGTAATAATGTCAATTGCCAATAATTTTCTACAGAATTCAAGCACTAAATGCTATATTTTATTATAAAATACCCAATATATGGTAGTAATCACTTTCTGCTTGTATTCAGATTACAGGATACGTGGTCATTGCAAACATCTTGCAGCAGGAAAATTAAGAATGTTTACAGCTCGACACAAAACAACTGCTGCCTTGTGAAACTAAATCAGTAATGTTTATCGGACATAAAAATATTCCAACGGCAAAATATTATCGCACATCAAGAGGACTGCAGTAGCTATATGGCTGTCAGCTTTTGTGGTGTACACTCTATAAGGGTCAGGGTAAGCAAGTCCAGTGGTGATGTATTCTAGGCCCACCTGGTGCATATGTAATTTTATAACGGCACATAATCATATTCCTTTAACCCCTCTGTGACACAAATGAATACATTAATAAGTTGTACAATACCACTTTTAATACTAAAACGTAACGTATTAAAAATTTTATAATTACATAAACCGATTTATTATGTGGATGGTGTTTTTGAGTGTAGATTTACAGACCAAAGTAAGATTGATATTTGAGTCGAATCCCATTCTAGGTGTGGGACATTTGTTCACTTTACACAACCGATGTTAAAAAATTTTCTTAAAAATCAAAACTCTCACACAGAAATCTGGAATTAGGAACTAAATTCTAAATTTACATTCAATTTTAACAAATCTAATGTTAATAGTGAGTGCTGGTACTGACAGTATGAATATTTTATATTTTCATAATTTAATTCATTATAAAGTATATTTCCAAAACAATTATCAAAATGGTTTTTTTTTATTAGTTATCCGACAAATGAAAAACAAAAACATGTAGTTTTAATTATGCTTATCTAAATTGTCACCTTTCACGTTGATAATCAGCAACAGCAGTGCATTTTCTTTTCTTGCGTGGAGCAGAAAAAGAAGCTGAGATCTTCGTCGATTTTCTCCAGTTTTTCTTGTTTTCCATTTCAAGATACAAGACATAACAGTAGTTACGAATACAGTGATTAAAAACACAATAAATCAGTGACTGCCACGACTATTATTAAACGTCATTAATCAATGTTCCACCCAAACACATTCACACATACTACCTGGCAATATACCAAAGTTTGAATGAAAATTAATGTGCCACAGTGGGCTTATTGCTGAGAAAATGATCACTTTAGAACACACACTTTACATTTGTAATAACCAAGAATTGTACAAACAGTTCCTCTATTATCTACAGGCTACACGTGACCAGTAGCTTCTCGTGCTCTGTAGGTCGCACGCAGCTCAGTCCCGTACGAAACTAAACTTGTATTAGACACAAGCAGAAAAACCTAGCCAAGAGCCTAAAACAGGAAACAATCCTGCGCACGCCAGTGAGAACACCTGGCTTAGCAGGGAAGCTTCCCCTCGCCAGTGCTGTAGTCTCGCAGACGCTAGCAACCCCCGGAACGGCAAATGTCTTGCCCGTGTTTCCTCACTTGCGTAGCGGGTCAAATGCCAGTTCATGGAGTGATTTTTATCTTCGTAGAAACACTCCTTAATATGCGTGCATGAATTTATAAGTTTCGCAAACCATTTGTCACATTTTTGTGTTAACGCAATGTGCAAGCAGGTCACATAGGTATTTCCAAATGATCCAGAAGATTCTAGGGTAAAACAAATAGAATGTAATTTACCAGAAGTACTGGGGGAACTTTTAGTAAGCACGAAAGAAAATCTTAACTGGCGACAGCAGAAGGCTGTCTCTGAATTACTGCAGAGAAATAGGGATGCCTTTTCATGTGGACCAAATGACCTTCAAAGGACTAATGTGACCTGCCATAACATTGATACAGGAGATGCCAGGCCCATAAAGATGCCACTAAGATGACAGCCACTAGCTTCACACGAGGCAGTTGAGAAAATTCTTAAGGAAATGAAGGATCTAGATGTAACAGAACCATCAGTTAGTCCATGGTCACCCGCCATCACGCTTGTTAAGAAGGAAGATAGCTCTCTGGGGGTCTTGTGTTGATTATTGCCAGCTTAATAATGTGACAAAGAATTACTCTTATTCACTTCCAAGGATAGATGAGACATTAAATAGCCTAGCAGGTTCGCAGTGGTTTTCTACTTTGGATATGAACAGTGGGTACTGGTAGTGCGAGGTGGCCCCAGATGACCAAGAGAAGACTGTATTTTGCGTCCAAGGGTAAGTAACCTGGCAGTTCAAAGTTATGCTTTTTGGGATATGTAATGCTCCTGCCACCTTCGAACGCCTGATGGAAAAAGTTCTGCCTTTAGATATCTGTTACGTTTATTTAGATGACATTATTGTTGTGAACGGAAGGACATTTGAAGAGCACTTATCACGCTTGGACTCTGTAGTCCAGAAAGTGACCACAGCCAACTTAAAACTGGTTCCTAAGAAAAGCAACCTGATCCAAAAGAAAATAAATTTCTCGGGACATGTAGTGTCAGCCCATGGAGTCGAAACAAACCCCAAAAAGAAATTGGTCGACACCAACTGACGAAACTGAAGTTCTGAGTTTTCTAGGATTATGTGCATATTACTGTAGATTTGTACCTGGGTTCTCCACGATCATCAAGCCACTACATAAACTGACTAAGGCAAAAAGGAGATTTCATTGAACCACTGAATGTGAAAATGCTTTTAGTACACTAAAGAAAATTCTGATATCCTCACTAGTCCTGGGTTTCCCGAAAAGTGAGGGTGTATTAATTTTGGACACTGATGCCAGTGATGTAGGCATTGGAGATATGTTACCTCTCAGGTTCCAGATGAGAAGGAAAGACCACTAGAATACTTCAAAAAGGTATTGATTGCACAAGCCTGAGAGAAATTACTGTGTTACACGCAGGGAGCTTCTGGCCATGGTGAAAGCAATTTCACACTTCCACCCATACCTTTATGGTAGACACTTTATTCTAAGAATGGACCATACTTTATTACTCTGGCTACTAAATTTCAAGAATGCCTAAGGTCAAATAGCCCAGTGGATACAGCATCTTCAAGAATATGACTTTGAAATGCAGCACAGATTTGTCGACTTCACAGCAATTAGGAGGTCGTGTGAGCCATTTTGTCATCATTGCAAAAGCCAGGAAGAAAAGAGTAGTGAATCGCTGAAGGTATGGAGGACAAGAATTCAAGGTTCTTCATCTTTTGATGGGTTACCTACCTGGAGTGATGAGGGTAGTAGGAAATATCAGCTGAATGATCCCAGTTTGCAGCCATTATTAAGGTGGAAAGAAGCTAGTTGTCTGCCAAAATGGGTAGATATATCTAGCCTGAGCACAGCAGTCAAAGCATACTGGGCACAATGGGATTCCATAATACGGAGAATGGCATACTTTACAGAAACAGGGAAAGTAAAGGTGGAAAACACACACGCTTACAGTTGGTCCTTCCAGAATGCAGGGTTCCTGTAGTCTTAAAAGAACTGCATATACGGCAGCCAGTGGGCATTTTCATGTTAATAAGACCCTCAATAGAGTTAGACTGAGATTCTACTGACTTCATTGTCGAGAGGATGTTGAGAAGTAGTGCCGATTGTGCGTCACCTGTATTGCGAGGAAGGGCCCTAGGACCAGAGGACAAGGTCACCTTAAGAAATACAATGTTGGAGCCCCATTCAAGAGGATGGCAGTGGATATTCTGGGACCCTCACCTGTCACAGAGAGTAGTAATTGGTATCTCCTGGTGGCCCAAAATTTCAAGTGGCCTGAGGTCATTCCCTTCCCAAACCAAGATGCACGTAAAGTGGTTGAAGCACTTATAGAGCATGTCTTCTCGAGGTTCAGGGTGCCACTACAACTCCATTCTGATAAGGGAAGAAAGTCTTCCAAGAGATGACAAATATTCTGGGGATGAAAAAGACTAGTACTAACCTCAGTCAGATGGAATGGTCAATGGGCTTAACCGCACTCTTGAGCAGTACTCATCGATCTTTGTGGCAGACAACCAAAAGGACTGGGATTCAAAGGTGTCACTGTTTCTTCTTGCTTACCGCTCAGCAGTTCACGAGTCCAGAAAGGTAACACCATCAAGGATGCTGTTTGAAGAGAACTACGCCTACCTAGTGACCTGCTGTTTGGCCGACTGACAGACAAGGAAGCTGCAGCCCCTGATTATGTCAGCGAATTACATAACAGACTTGTTGGCATTCATGATTTTGTTTGACAGCACCTCAGAATAAATAGTGAGAGGATGAAGACGCAGTATGATAGGATAATGTCAGGCGAGGTATTTCAAGGAAGACAACTGGTGTGGCTGTAAGACCCACAGAGGAGAAAAGGGCACTACCCAAAGCTACAATAATGTTGGGAAGGCCCCTACAGGATTCTGAAGAAGATAAATGATGTGGTCTTTCGGATTTGTCATCAAAGCTTTCAGGCGAAGCCGAAGATTGTCCCCACCGATCAACTGGCACTCTACGAAGGTTCGGATGTTGCAGAGTCTGTTCGGGATGAACAGACTTGAGGAGGGGGCAGTGTTAAGTGTCACTGGTCTGCGCGCTGACCTTTGTCCGCCTCGCGCGAGCGGGTAGAGGGAAAGGGCAGAGTAGTGATGTGATAGCGGGGCGGCAAGTCAAGGGCATTCTGCCGCCATACCCCTTTGGCGGCTCACCGCTCCTGACCTTCGGCGGATAGGATTACTGAGTTTATTTTAAGAATGCTCTGGATTACCGATCTCATTTCTTTCAGCGTGACTCAGGGTACGTTGAACCTTCCTGACAGTCAGTGCGACTGATATAAAAGTGTGACAGGCCTCCGAGCCGGAGCAGTTGAGTGAATGAGTAGCTGAGTTCCGAGCAATAGGCGACGAGCAGGGAGAGAAGTGACAAGCGGAAGGGAAATCTGCGACTGCGAGTATCAAGCAGTGAAGAGTGCGGCTGGCAGGATGGACTATTGGACTAAATGCGTAAGTGAAAGACATTGCAAATTATGGCAAAAGATAGACTGAACACATGTTAATGACGAGTATAAGTTAATTGACAATAACTAAACAGAGACATAAAGAAGGACTTTAATTAGAGTTTAAATAGATATTAAATATTGCGCTCACTGTTAAATAAAGAGAGTAATAGCGGAGACAGAAAATTTAATGCTGTAAATAATAACTGTGTGAATAAATTAGAAATCAAATTTAGTTCTTTTATTTTTATTAAGACCTCCATCCCTCACGAACTCAGATATGGCACCTCCATCCCTCACGAACTCAGATATGGCCCTCAGGCATCCTTGTAACAATATGTTTGTGTGCAGAAAATATAATTGACTAATACCTTATTAAAATTATAAATAAAAATAATGACGATAAAATAAATTTAAATTTTCACCGAATCTATGTTATTCACAGTAAAGGAATTCAATTTTTTTTCTGAACCCTCTTAACGCATTTTGTTTAAATTCCACATATGAAGCTATGAGTAATTACTAAACACACATATATCATTTTCAACTAAGATGTTAGGTCTAATATGCACTAATTATTTGTATTATTTTTCACAGTCTTGTTACAAAGCATCGCCCTATAATCCCAGTCGGCTGGAGCACCAGGAACTTGGCTGTGCAGAGGATTTGGCTTTGAATTCTGCACAAGTAATAAGTTGTGTTCAGGTTCATATCTACATAATCTGGCTCAGGAGGCCAAAACAATAAAACCTTGTAACGTTGGACGCTACAGACAGCCGGTTTTACGTTGCTGACTTGCACTCGACTAGCTCATAGGTAGTACACGAGACTCAGTAAAATGGACGCCGATTAATTAAGAAATAAATTCAAGTTCCAGAGTAGTTGTTATATATTTGTATTTATTAATTTATTGTCACAGTTCACAGCCGAAGTTCATAATATGCAGAGTACGAACGTTCACAGATAACCATACAAGTGCAGAAACAGCGCCACCGTCGTTTACAGATTATTCATGTCTCAAAACTTGCATCGCAGGAAATATGAAATGTGTCAACCTCCCACACCGGCGGAGAAATAAAATAACAGAGTCTAGTTGCAGATGTGGGGGTTATCGTCCCGCCCGACATGGCCTAGGCCAGCATTCTTGAGTGGAGACTGACCTGAAGTACTGCTCGACCTGAAGTGACTGCTTGAAGGGCAACAGGCACATGCGTCTTTGTGCTGCCTATCACCCCCCCTCTCCTGAGATAAGAGCCTGGCCACATACGCTCTCCACACGTTATTGATACTGCTCCGCACGTTATCGAAACTGCGTTGTAAGAACTAAAACTGTCGACACCGTCAACATCCAGATAAACGATATTCTCATACAACAAAACTTGTTGACGCATTCTGAAAAAAGCTAAATAATGCTGACGCTTAACAAAAACTGAAAACTTTCGAAACGAAACAACAAACAGACGCCTGATAAACGCAAAACAGCAGACGTCCGCCTGATAAACAAACTATCACTGGAAACGAGCCACCACTGCTTTACACTTAAAACCCGATAAAATATTACGAAGCTTGTCAAAGCTTAAGAAAAACGAACTAAATTGAAACACGTGTCCCGAAAATTAAGAATACTGCGTCATTACAACATTTTCATTCATAGTTAATAGGATTGCATTTAAAAAACGTTATTCAGCTCTGCCATTATTTAATGACACACTAAAACCAAAATCTGTCTGATTTAATTAGTCAGTAGTATACCGGAATGTAACATGAATACTCTGGATTTTTGGTGAAATTTAACTGTCTTCTAGCCCCAAGTTTAGTCCAGTGTGACCAAATAACTTAGGTAACCAAAAGTATACAGAAATAATAAAGGCGACTATCTACATTTACGTAAAGAAATGCTTGTGAGTGTCAAAGTCATGACTCTGCACCACGTGATCTCGCAGGCCAATCACAATAGGAATAATGTGCCATCTTTGATTTTCATATATTAGTTTTTACTTTCACAATGTTGTCTGCTCACATATTCAGCCTACTACATATATAACGTTTTCCCGGAAATGAGGACGAAAGAGGAAAAAAGTAACAAAATTTAGGCTAGATTTTTTTTAAATTCATTAACATTTAGGAAGCTTTACATTGCCACAGTTCATTATAATCATATTTCTCAGAAGTATAAAAATGCTTGCGAGAACTGCAGATGTTTACCATAAGTATGCAATTTTCTCAAGCAGATCAATGTTTATTACACACAATTTATCCCCATATAAACTAAAAACAAATCTAATTTTTCCACGGCCATTTAGATCCGGAGGTTATGGTGATGGGCTAGTGGTTTTCAAAGTTTATATACATCACGAATGCCATACTTTCGCAACCTATTCATGGCACATCAGTGTTAAAACACAGATATGCATGTATACGTTACATTTGCAGCATCACTTATTATCAACATTTTTATTCAGTACACAAAATTTTCGAACTTACGTGATGCATCATAATACTTGCGTGCGAAAGCGTAGCGTGAAGACATCGTAATCCCGGCCTAAAACTAAGTCGCAAGCAACAGCCCAGCTCCCAGAGAGCCCGCCAGAGAACACAGCCCGACAGCGACAAAATACGCAAAAACTTGTTTCGTTTTGGAGGAATTAAGAAATTTCAGCAGTGACCATACAATATGTTTAAATCACTGTGTTCAGAATTATGTATTCCATGTGTCTGGTATTTTATTGTCACATTTTAAGCAACATGTAATTAAAACAATAACAGCTAAAACCCTGGATTTGAGTAATTCTTTTGCCCAAAATACGAAACTCGAACTATATTTTAAAATGTGAGAAGCACTCAGCTATCTTTTGACTCTGTCCACAAAAAACATTCAGTCTTCTAAGTGCCTTTTTAAACTCCTAATGGAATTAAACAAAAGAGACTACATTCCCTTATTCTCAGTCGGGTACGAAAGAGTTAACAGTAAAAACACACCTCTTTCTGCAATATAATCAAGACATTCTGCACTCCACACGGACTAATTTAAAATGTAATTTTCTTTCCCCTGTTATTTATAAAAGAATAACCTCATACTAGTGGCACTGGGTCTGCTTGGAGCATTTCTTCAAGTTATTTTTCTAAAGATAGTACGCCCAATGAATGTGCGCTATGCGATGAGCAAACTACATAGCAATGTTCAGTATCTTATGTACCACGACCAAGTGGCATTAGATAAACCCTCTCTACTTTACAAATGTGCAACTCCCATCAACTTTCAAAGAGCAGCTGTACGAGGTGCACCAAACGAGCATGTGGGGTACTCACCTCCTTGAGTGGCACCTTGAAGGCGATGAACCTGGTGCCAGCCACTCGCTGCCCCAGTGGATGGTAATCCAGCCATCTGCAACACAACCACGGCCACATCAACGCAGTCCACAACCTCACTCCATATCCTACAATTTTTTTTTTAGTTTTGCAACTAATTTGTAAAATGTTATGAAAGTCGTTAAATTTTCATTTCGACTGAGCTCTTACGAAATTGTTTTTCATTTTCGTTTCTGTTTCACAAAAGTTCATAATATTTTTTTAGTTTTCTGTTCACGAGAGGAAAGTTGCACTAGCACAACCCTAACAAATGGCCTTGGTTCTTGAATTTTACGTTTTTCACAATAAACCTGCGATTGTTCAGACTATCCCAGGTTCTGTAAAAAAGAATTGTGGCTGATCTGAAAGAAATGTCTAACAGATTTGAAAGTTGTATATTTGGCTGTTGCAGAGTTTAACATGTTGAAACTGTGCAGTTTCCTGACGTTATGTTTCCTTGTTTGTTTGGTAAAATGTAATACCGTCCAAGGTGTTAACCTCTGATGTTCGTATGATCTGCAAAGTTCCTTTATGCCCTATAAAGCCAAACTGATGTGGGCAAAAGCAAAGTGAAAGACACAAATTAGTGCAACCACTTCAATATGTTTTGACATTAATATAGATACAGATTTTGGGAAATGTGGACCACGACGCATGCATTTTTGGATAATTTCACATTTAATGGAGTGAAATAGCATGCAGAAGTTTGAGTGTGTCAGGAGTTGAGAATCATTTGTTAAATTTGAGTGTGAACGTGTCCAATTTTTCAGTTACAACCTCATTTGGCCTCGTATTTTAAAGTTTTTAGTAGATAGATAACTGTGTTAACAGTACTTTAATTTGCAGTGGATAGCAATTATTTTCTGTTGTAAGTAGTTCTTTACGACACTTATCGGTCATAAGTAAGAAAATATTGTCCAGTGTAATGATCAGAAGAATATTTGGCCAGGCACATGGATAGAAAGAAGTTGTGAGTAATCTTTGAAAATGCTAAATGATAAATGGTTGTTGACTTGCACAGTACCAATGCAAAGCAATGACTACTTGGGTCGAATGTGACACTTTCTGTGCACAATGTCGTGGAAATTTATGTAATTTTGTATCACAAGGTAAATACTTCAGTAGTTTTGTTGCCCATGTGGTGATGGTAGTAGGTTTTTGTATTTCATTTATTACACATTTGCAAGAGTGGGGATACTGTACTAACAGCCAACTCGCTCCAGAAAAGTGAATTTATGCAAATGTGTGCCAATCTTTCCTTAAGTGAAAGTAATAGTGAGTGCAGCGGGCGCACACATTTACCTACTTCACACGTAACTGGTAAAACAGTATGAAGAAGGCAAACTGTATGAAGCAGGTAAACATGCGTGCCCATGCCCCTCGCTCGTGTTCACCCTCCGCGAAGCAGTGTAGCATACGTTTTCCATGAGATCACCATTCTTCAGTCATTGTTAGATGTACACTCCTCTGCAGTAACAGGAGGGATAAATAAAAAATACTATCGCTGTGCACAATGTGGGTTCTAGCATTTACAAATAATTCACTGCACGGGGTACATAACCTCAACGTGCCACGTTTAATCCAAAATATGGAGTTAAATATGGGGTGCTTACCTGTCAGGTATTCCGCCTCCTTTCTTACTCATCCCTCGATGATTTACCCAAACAAATAAGATATGTTTTCTTAAAAATAAAGTGTTTCGGACGTTCATGCAAGAAATTTAGCAGATATTCCAAAACATTCTCATCAATAGCATTGCACTATACATGAAATAGCCAGAAACAATAAAAAGGACGAATTAAAGTTGTAATCATAAATTTAATTTTCTAGGAAAAGTAACTACAGCAAATGTTTAAGACCTGAGAAATCTAATTTGCCACATAAAATAATGTTTTTTTACAAATGTTGCACTCCTTATGCAGCAAATTTAAAAATTAAGAGATGGTTTCCCTTGGAGCTGGGAGGAAGAGGCTGAAAGGGTCTGCACAATGGATTTGTGAAAATGTTGAGGTGATGGAAAATAAAATAATCGGGGGTAGTAGTAGGAGGATTACTTTGCAGGCGTGGTATAGGCCACCAGAACAGGGATGGCATGCGATTGAAACGGTCAAGGAGAGGGTTGGTGGACTAAAGAACAGGCAGTGGGTTGTTGTAGCAGGGGATCTGAATATGCCAGGTGTGAGATGGCTAGAGGGTGCAGAAGGGATGGGAAGAATGATGCAAAGAATGGCAGCGCAGTTAGTCAAGATAGACTTGTTCCAGGTAGTAGAAACAGTTATGAGGTAGAATGAAGAGGGTGTTGGATCAGTGCTGGATGTGGTGTTGGTCAGAACTGGAAATGCTGTAGTTGGTCCAATAATATTGGATGGCATATAATGTCATGATATTCCTATTGAGGAAATTTGGCTTGGCAGGATAAGTGAATAGCAAACGTCAGGTAGGTTGGTGTGGCAGTATGGAAGAGGAGACGAGGAGAGGGCGAAATTCTTCCTGAGGGATATGTTTTAGAGATGGGTAGGTCTGGATGGATACGTGTCCGCGTATCATTTACAGTACTGAATCTGAGTGCACACCGGACACGTAACCATGGTCGTGCGCTGTCTGTGCCGGCGGAGTGGAAAGGAATGAATATGGGACGCGAGTGAGTGAGCGAACAAAATGCGCACTACCGGTGCTGGAAATAAAAAGGACAGGAGCGGGTGGATCGGAGCGGTTAGCACTTCAAGCATTTTTTTTTCTATCAAAATTTTATTTTTTACAGCTCCGGCCGTCCCATCGTTTGGAATTTATGTTTTGATGGGTTTTAAATTGTTATTTACTGTGCGATTGTGTTATAGTTCCATCTAAAGATCAGTTTATTACTGAAAACATATTTCTTAATCACTAAGTCGTAAATAATTATAAAAACTGTCAAATGTGTATTATTGCAAATGAGTAATTAAAATGCGGTATTACTGTTTTGTTGGTCTGGTTCTGGTGTATTTTATGGGTTGGTTTTAAAGTGTGTTTTACATGCTAAATAGAAATAGACTGTTTCAAATATTTAT
This sequence comes from Clitarchus hookeri, assembly GCA_002778355.1. Taxonomy (NCBI): domain Eukaryota; kingdom Metazoa; phylum Arthropoda; class Insecta; order Phasmatodea; family Phasmatidae; genus Clitarchus; species Clitarchus hookeri. The sequence goes on along the minus strand of NQII01000194.1, from coordinate 117,738 downwards.
TGTGTTTTATAGCATTTATCATTATTATAATTTTTACTGATAATGGCTTAACTGTATTGTTTTTTTACATTCACAAGAAGTGGTTGTTAAATTGATTGGTACTTGGATACCTAATAATTATTTAAATGTTGATTCTTGTATAGCTTTATTATTACCATAAGAATTATTAGTTAAGTTACCAAATAAGTTAGTGCCTTTTTTTCATAAGTAATCCTACAGAGGTTGTGATTTTTTTAGTACTATCTAGACTAATTATTCGGCTAACCAAACCCACTGTGATTTTATAATAAAAATAGAGTATTTTTTTACTTAATCAACCTTATTTTATTTGATAAAAAACAAACAGTACCATCTAACAGTAAATTACTGGCTGGTCACGATATAACTCCTACGTCAAACAAAACAATTGCAGTCCGTCTCAGTCGGATTCATTCTCATTCACCATACACACTGTCTGCTCGGCTGAGGAGTCAGGCCCATACAGGTCCAGTGGACACGGAACCTGGATGTAAGTCCGCAGAGCTGGATGTACAACCGGACCTGACTCCTGTAAAATTACAGAGACTACCCATCTCTAATAGGTTTGAAAAGTGGTCTTTAAAGGATATTGTGAAGGATTATGGGAGGAATTTAGAAAAACAATAGAGGTTATGTTGAATAAATGTGTGCCAAAGAAAATATTATGGTGAGGAGGAGATCCAACATATTATAGGCAGGATATTCAATTTCAGGTTATTATTAATAATTTATTATTAAGCATACAAATATTATTATTATTTTTTAACATCTACTATTTTTCAAAGAAATGTTTAAAAAACTGATGCGGGCCAAGACTGTGCGGTCTGTCTCGACAAATGTCGCGATATCGCCAAACTGGCCTGCCCTGCCCCAACCGTATCAGTATGCAACATGTGGTGCGTATTACCCCCATGCACTGACTTCATTCATAAATGGCAAAAACATACATAGGTAAACTGGTTCCGTAAACTGTTCACTAACAAAGTGCGATAGTCAGTTCAATGTCTTCTAGACATGTAGAGCAAATTTCAGTAATTAAGTCAGGAAACTTAGGATTCGATGTTTTATTAAATCATACATAATTTAAAACACAAAGGAAAATTATAGTATAATCAACCCTTAAGGCAACACATAAATATAGTACTTTATCTTAAGGCGACTTGCATTTCTAATAATCATTTTAATTGTCTTGTCGATAGTTGAATAGTGAGATAAAACATTAAAAAAGGTTTTAACAAGTGTGTAGCCAGTTGACGTGATCGAGGTGGCCCAGGGCTGGTTATGAGTCGAATTACCCGGTGCCATAACCCAGTGAATAGTTAGTGATGTGTCGTTCGATCGATGGCCAAGGGAGCCCTGGAGTGCTATATCAGTTTCCTGATGCTGTCACATACTTATTGTTAAACGATTTACACCTTATGATAAAACTGTAGGCCGTCTCCTACGCTTAAAATATGCTAGAAAATTGTGAGTGTGCTACCCTATGTGTCCCAGAAAACAATTAATCCACACTCATTGAACTTCGTAAAGCTATTTACTCACTGTGTTTGAGTATATGTGAATAATGAAAGAAAACGGATCCAGCTCTTACGGCCTGCCAGTGACCTTAGCGTGAAAATGAGCGTGGTGCTCCCCCAGTACTTAAAGAATGAAAACAAATGTTCTGGTTAATGAAATTACTAATGCAGTTAAGTGATATCAGCCTAAATGATGGTACCGAGGTGGCTCGCGGAGCACGCGACCAACGTTGCCGGCCTGGCTCGATTGCTGAGAGAGATGAACTGCCAGAGTGACATCGACTTCCGTCACAAATACCGAGAACAGGCGTCAAACGCCGAATGGAAAAACATGACATGAACACTATGGGCCGTATGCAGAGATCTCCCCTTTTCACGAAGGCGTCCTTAAATCAACAAGGAAGCCTTCATTATAATGCAAGAACCTCCCTTAAGCTTAACTTGTTGAAGGCGACCTTTAATTTAAGGAAAGGAAGTGGCGAGAAATAAGGCTGCCAAATGCGTGCCTCTTAGCATCCTTAAGCAAGATGGAGGCCGAACCATCGAAAATAACATCTGTTTAATAATGTGTAACGTTCAATTAAAGAGCAATTGTGACGTATGCTACGTGTAAATGATGAACATTTATTGTAATTACCATGTGGGAATTATTTCACTGCTTATTTTAACCTCTGAAAAATTAATGTGGCCATCCATTTGTGTTCAGTGTAATGTGTATGTAAACAACAGTGTTGTGTAGTGGTGATGATTGTAATGGAGTACGAAGTGGCGAGGTTATTTGACGAAGATCATTTGGGTTTACTTCAGCGTGTCGAGAATCGTCAATGTAATGAACGTCCTCGTCGGTATTTGCACGATTGCCAAAACCCCTGCGAATACTTTTCGGAAGTAGAGTTTGTGAAACTTTTTCGTTTCACGAAACACACTGTAATGGACACTATTGTGCCTGTTGTTGCCTTCGATAACGGAGATAGAAGAGCATTGCCAGTGCCACCAGTCCTGAAAGTTGTTATCGCCCTCCGATTTTATGGGAGCAATAGTTTCCAGGTGGGTACAGTGTTATTTGGTTTTCGTATGCATTTGCAATGAAAAGGGACTACATTAACCTCTAAATGATCCCATCGTTAGGATAATGGTATTTATTTATTTATCATCGCATAAATCTCAATACATATGGAGTGTAACTTGTCAAATATAAATTCCAGAATACAAATAAGCTGTCGGCTGTCAAAAATACAAACTGCACAAATGAAATATAATACATAAGCAAATAGGAAAATAATGTGTAAGATGTTAATAGTTTCCTTACAAAAATATTCGCAATTTGTCATTTGACAATATATGGAATACAAGATCTCAGTTATCAACATACGAAGAATATGAATTAGAGTACCCATTACAATATAATTACATGAATAGACAAATAGGACTTCTATCTGTCAGATATGAATACTTTCCATACACACATAACAGCAATTTATCAGTTGCCAATATTTAGAATACTAAATGTAGGTGTACGTAACCAAATTATGAAATTGAAATATGCAAATTGGAAATACAGTATCCATTACAGCCCAAATACATGAACACAGAACAAAACACTATTAGCTGTCAACCATTGTTTTTGTCACTTAAATATTCATCTACTCCATAATATGCTTTCATCAACAGATATGATTTCAATTCCATTTTAAATTTTCTACCATAATTAACATGTTTGACATTTGCAGGTAGTTTAAAATAAACCTTCCTTTTGTGTATACATTGTAACAAAGTTACAATTGAAAGTATTTTCATGCCATGTTCTGTGTGTCTGCTAGTTAGTTAAGAAGGTTAGTTAAGAAGGCATAATGAGGTTAATAATTGTACATTATAGTTGCACATGTTTGAGGTAGTATATGATATGCATTGCAGACACCAAATAGAACATGTAATTGCCAGCAAGGCATGTTTGTATGACATGTGAATAGGTTAAATCAAATTGTATGGCAAATGTTTTTTTGTTGCAGAATGTTTGCGGTGACCTATGCCATGTCAATCAGACAACGGTGAGCAGGATTGTAAAGGTAAAGAAATATAAACTGATATTACATTTATGTTGTATATTTAGTATCACATGCAGATTTAAAGCTATCTGTAATGTAGAATGTATGTTGCATATTAAGTACCACGAGCAGAGTTTGTGCCCTATAATTTAGAACAATTATTTGTTCCTGGACTTTGAGGGCGCTGTAATATTAATAGTGATAAGTTAATGCAGCCAACATACCATGCAGGTTACAAATGTTTGTTTAATAAGTATTATGCTACGCAATAAATTTGGAGATGCTTGTGTATCTGCATAGAAATCTGTTGTTAGGTTAGTGTAGCATAATAGGAAACAGTGTACGAGGTTCAGGAAGGGCGTGGAATAGGAGTTTAGTCAGGTAGAGGAGAGGTGAGAGAGCTCGCAACCGGGCGGTAGCCTAATACCGATATTGTGTTGGTTATTATTATTACTTGATGGTGTATTCATTTTGTATCAAGTGGTGGTGCTTGTGGTAGGTGGTGTATCGACCCCAACCGCAAATCAGTTGACTTCCAAATGAATTGTTGGGTGTGAAATTGGTATTGCAGTTTGTTCATGC